>AWOL01S0029920.1:0-39309 GCA_000715115.1 Nicotiana otophora
GTAACATGATTAGTTTGCTTACGATGCATTTTTACGTACGAAAATATAGGGTGTAACATGCATGAACTAAAATTAGCATCTAACTATGAAGCAGTCATACTAAGCTTGAAAAACAATTATCACTTAATTATAACAAAATGACTATGACCTGCTTTAATGAAAGACAACTAAATGAAAGCTTCAAAAAGTCAGAAGTGCCATGAAGGAAGTGAAAGACAGGAAAAGTGCTATACCAAACAGGTTTTAACTAAGTTATGCAGCTGGGGGTTACATCTAAACACGAGGCAACTATGTTCTCCTTAACTACAATTACTAGTCAACTATAACAAATATGATTATTTCTTATTTTTTATGAAAAAGAGGATAACTTAATCTTAATAGAATATATATAGCAGAGTTATTGATATTCATGAAAAAGTTCAACTCAAAAAGACTATTTCATACAGACGCAACCTACAATTAGATATAATCATGAGGATGTCATAGGGATAACTCAGAGTTAGCAGATACATGCATAAAGGAGGAGTGCACTTAAACACTTAGACTTTTATGCTTCAATTAAATGGTGTAGGATGTAAACTATGAACTCTCAAGTTTTATCCTAATTTGGATTATCAAACAGTGATCATAAGACAAACAGAATGCAGGAAACAATGTGTAGAGATAAAGATCATAACAGAATCATTAATGAAAATTATGAAGTCTAAGTAAACATGACAAGTCAATAAGGCACATTACAACTTAATCATGTAGACTATTTAGCCTCACAAATGAAAGTTATTTGAGGTCACATAACAACTTAATTAACATTAATTAAAGACTTAGAAGCATAGCAAATGATCGTAAGTAAACAACATCTAATCATAAACTAAAAATAACATTTTTATACTAATTATAAGCATCATAAGCTAGCACGATTAAAAGAAAGCAACATCATATTCATAGCATTCCAGTAAAACAATTGAAGAGAATGGGGTGAAGGTATATTGACCTTCTCTAGGGTAGCAGGCCAAATAGGACTCGTTTAGCTTTTAGGATCCAAGAACTCAAAAACTTCAACAAAATGAGTACCTCAGAGCAAAATCAAAATTCGAGTAAGAGCTTAACCTTAGTCGAAGAAATTCAACAACAACTATATTGATTTTCTGCCTTTTTTCCAGGTGTTCTTAGTGTGTTTTTCTTCAGTGTTAGGTGATGGTAGATGAGAACGGTAAAGGCCCTATTTATAGTGAAATTAAGGCTCTTTAGGGTTATAGTGCAATTAAGGCTCTTAGTACCTTAGAGCAAAATTGATGATGATAGCAGGATTGGGGAAAATCTAAAGAGACAGAGTTAAATCAGACTGAATCAGTCAAGGGTTTCAAATTAGGGTTTCCAATTTAATCAACGAAAATGGGAACTGAAATCACTAGCTTCATCACATAGGGACAAGGGAACGAATCTATAAGTTGGATTTGAAAGAATGAAGAAAAAATGGGGTTTCAACTTTACTTGTCGCGTATGATCTCTCAGATTTGAACAACAAAAAGGAAAATCAGCGGGATTCGGAGGATGGAGAAATATGGAGGGATGATTTGGTGATGGTTTTGTGACCTTGCACTGATTTGTGCAAGATTTCATGACTGATGGGTTTGAAGGGATGAGAGAAAGGAGAGTGGAAAGGGAAAGAGAGGCGGCAAAGTGAGGTGAAAAATGATTAGGGTTTGGGGTGACGGGGAAGCCGTCTCTAGGTTAAAGTTGGGAGATGGAAAGGGAGTCGTTGGATGTGTTGATCAACGACTCCGATTGTTTTGGTATTTAGGAATTTTATAAATGATTTAATAGGAAAAATCAACGGCCGTTGGATTACTTTGATCGAATTGTTGAAAATAAATCTCTGGGCGTTTGAAATCTAAAGAGGAAATAGAATTACAATGTGGGCCGTTGATTCAAGAAACGGACGACCCAGATGATTTGTGTTTGTTTGTGTGTGCTGGAGACGGGTGACATGGCACATGGTCAGATCTGTTTGGGCTTGGCATTTGGGCTGGAAATAATTTAAGAGATGGCCATTTTGCTTTTAGTTGAAACTGCAATTGTAGCCTTTTGTCTTTTAATCCCTTTTTGAAATTAATTTAAATAACCTTAACAATGTTTTAATAAAATGTGGTAAAAATTAAAACTATCAAATATACTACTAATTATTGCAATTATTTATTTGTAAAAATACTTTGTTTTCTTAATTGTAATACTAACTTCGAATTATTAACATAGTAGTCTAATTTACTAGAAATTAAGGAGTAGTTTATCAAATTAATTATAAAACCTTTGTAATGTATATATAAAAGTTATTTAATAATCTTAAAATAGTAAGTATATTTGTAATTACATAATATTAATATGACGTGATTAATTTTAAAACTAATACTTAATTAATTTATAAAAATAGATATTTATTACTAGAAAATACTTTAAATATATTTATTGTAAATTATTAAGCATAAATAAATTAATCTTAAAAGGGAGGGTCAAAATTCGCCATCAGCAGCTTCCCCTCTTTGACCGGAGACGATGAAAGAGTTTTCGGGCAAAATAATTGAACCAAAGCCAATTTTGTCCAGATTTTAGGCATGCATTGCAGGAGTGACATGAAGATTATCAGTTCCATGATTGTGTTAAGGAAGATTCTGGGAAGCATTTTGGAGAGATTCAGGCTAAATTCTGGTTTCGAATTGCTTACATACCTCGGGCTTAACGAGGATCAGACCTAATGTAGTTCTGGAGTAAGGTTTTGAGGATGACACTCGTAGGAATAGCCCCAGTAATGTATTATGACGATACGGCCTCACAGATTATTGACCACTTATAATAGCTTGAATTTTTGCGGCTTGATTTGAGGGATTTGAAAATTTGAGTTTCACTGGTCGCTTTGTGCTTAAACTTGGATCCTTGGCCTGCTAATGGGTTTGCTATCCCTCATAGCATTGTAGTTTGGTCTGCTGCTTAGAAAAGTTCCAACTTGCAGTATTTCTTCCTGCAAAATAAATGAAATACACGCATACCAATATATTGCAATGCGGAATATACTAAGATACAATGTTAATGATGCATGAATGATGATGACTGGCTGCCAGTGAGCCATTATTTTGGGATCGGGATGATGGGATACTTGATCTTGACTCGATTTGTTAGCCGGGCTGTTTACCGTTTCGCAGTTGTCAGAGCATTTGAAAATTATCTTCGCTTGTCGGGAGAGCTTGATTTATAAAGTGCGTCTCCACTTGTTGGGAGAGCTTTGTACTGAGAAGTGTCTATACTTTTTGGGAGAGCTTGATTGGTAGAGTGCGTCTCCGCTAGCTGGGAGAGCTTTGCACTGAAATGTAAAGTAATCTCCACTTGGGAGTGATTGATTAAACCGTAATCATCCCTGAAGCTGCATGAGCAAAACGTCAAAACATTCAAAGTAATAACAAAGGAAAACAAAGCATGCCCAAGAGATAGTGTTGACTGCGAAGCTAAGTTGTGTCCATCGATTAGCAGAGCATCACTGACGAGGTTTGCGACTATCTATTCTGGCATCCGTTGCGACAGAGCGGTGATGCGAATTTCTTTGTTGGTGAAGTTTGCGGCTTGCTATATATAAGGCTCCGGTTGGCAAAGGCGACGTTCGATTTGTACAGGGTGCTCCGATTGATTGAGCTTACGGTTTGCAATATACAGGACTTCAATTGGTGAAGCCGACGGCTTGTTTGTACAAGGTGTTCCGATTGTTTGAGCATGCATTTTTCTATGTACAGGTATTTTCGTGTCGACTGTCTGATTTTGAGGTACCTGCAAAGGATTCAAAGATTAGCCCTAGCTATACCAGAAAATTCAAGTAAAGGAGGAAGAGATATAATCTTAGGCAAGTGGCGGATCCGTCATTTGCCCCAGTGTGGTCCTAGTGCTTCCTTATGCCCTGTCGACCCTGCACTTAAAGAAAAATTCTTAGCAGGGCAGGGAAGTTTGTTTGTGTCGACCACAATATTGGTTTGCCCCGACATTCAACATGGTTGTGCCGCGAAGTTCGATAAGTGGAACAAATTACTGTATATATATATATATATATATATATATATATTGTTTTAGAAAACATTTTGAAAATACTTTTTTTAAGGCAAATGCGACCGCTCCTGATTATGACATGTTACAAATGATTCTTCACCAGCGAGCATGTCTTCCTCAAAGCGTTGTCCTGTTGACGACACTTGCTCGTGATGCCTTTGACAACGCGGCCACTTACTGTCGCGACTACGTCCTTGTTAGAACTAATGCATTACAAGTCTTTCCTAAGGTTATGACCGAACCCTTTCAGGTTTCCTACGTATCTGTTTACCTAAAAAACAGATAACAATTGAATTTATACACGTTTTTAAGAATACGTGATATAACTTGGCACAAATTGAGAGAATATATATATATTAATATTTAAATTTACTGGAAGAAATAATGCAAACCAAACGAATCGAATAGCCTTGGCCCTCAAATTTGGTCACCCTCAAACCAAGTGAAGGTTCAACTGATATAAGAACAGAGTAACAAAATATTGAAAGATAAAAGAAGGCAGTATAATTACTTTGTATTGCGTGAATGTGATGTCCCTTACAAATGATCAGACCCCCTTTATATAGTAGGGGAGTCCTACTCTTGATACAATTTTAAATATAGTAAGGAATCTCATGACAGGCTAATTAATCGTCCTCTTCTTGATATGTGCCGGGATTTCTGCTGCAATCCTCGCCCGATTGCTGATATTTTGGCTTTTCATTATTTGGCTCGGTAAGCTTCCCTCGGTCTCGCTCGATCTCTATCTTGCTCGGTCTTGATCTTGACCTGTCTTGATCTCGATCGGTCTCTGGGTCACGAGCTCGGCAATCTAACTTCGCACCATGGTTAGATATAATACGAGGTTGAACCTTAGCCTACCATGTTCTAGTCTCGATTAGTCATACGAAGGGCAAACCTGTTTTTGACCGTATACAGATAGTCCCCTGGTTTCTCAAAAATAAGATGATGAGAAATGATATGAATATTCGAGCTCTGTCTCGATGGATAATGACGTAAGCGACGAACCTCATTGGTACACCCGATCATGACGTAAGCAACAACTCAAAACATCCCATCGGTCCAGTTATCGAGGTATTAAATGCCTGTCAGTCACTGGTTGGCCACTATCGGTTCTGAGCCGTCACCAGCAAGCCATAAATACCCTAGCTTTTTCTCATTCAAACTTTTACGTTCGAAGCTCTTTCTACTCTTGCTTTTTCTACAAACAATCCCTTTGCTTTACAACTTTTGCACCGAAATTTCTTGAATTCCCATCTATCTGTATACTATATTAATTCTCTTTTCTCCTGTTCTTCAATGGCAAAAACATAGTATCCTTGATTGCGTCTGAGTTGATGGGCTTCGTGTTGATTCTTCTATTCGTTTCTTCTAAGATTAGAGCTCTACCCGATAGTGTTCGATGAACCACGTAAGGACCTTGCTAGTTTGGTGCGAACTTTCCTTTGGCTTCCTCTTGGGGGGGAAATATTTTCTTCAAGACCAACTGCCCTGGTGTGAACTGACGAACCTTCAAGTTCTTGTGAAATGCACTGGCCATTCTATTCTGGTATAACTGACCGTGGCATATTGTGTCCATTCTTTTCTCATCGATAAGCATGAGTTTCTCCTGTCTGAATCATATCCATTTTGTGTCGTCTAAATTTGCCTCTTGAATGACCCTTAATGACGGTATTTTGACCTCTACAAGTATCACAACTTCAGTTTCATATACTAACATGTATGTCATTTCCCTAGTAGATGTCCTCATGGTGGTCCGATAACCTAATAAGGCGAAAGATAGTTTCTCGTGCCATTGCATGTGGTTGTCTACTATCTTTCGTAGAATTCTCTTGATATTCTTGTTGGCTACCTTGGCTACCCTATTCATTTGTGGTTTGTAGCCTGTGGAATTACGGTGGACGATTCTAAACATCTCGCAAATTTCTCTCATGAGGTCGCTGTTGAGGTTAGCAGCATTGTCAGTGATGAAAGACTCTAGTATTCCAAATCTGTAGGCGATGTTGTTCCGGACAATATATGCCACTACCTTCTTTGTGATGGCCTTGTAAGTAGATACCTCGACCCATTTTGTGAAATAATCGATAGCTACCAAGATGAAATGATGTTCATTTGATGCGGCAGGCTTTATAGGTCCAATCACGTCCATGCCTCAAGGGTCGAATCACTAGGGTGAACCCATTACGTTTAACTCATTCGGGAGAAACCAGATGAAATCCTCGTGAATCTGGCACTGGTGACACTTCTGTATGTAACGGATAATGTCGCTTTCCATAGTCATCCAAAAGTATCCAGCTGTCAAGATCTTCTTGGCTAGTGTGAACCCATTCATAAGGGGTCCGCATGTCCCTGCATATATTTCTTCTAGTAATCTGGTCGAGTCTGACTCAAACTACCTATGTATCCAAATGGAATCAGGCCAGAACATATTTCAATTACAAAGACGACTGAATCTGATGAGGATTGCCTACGTATTCCCTTTCGAGGAAATCAATTCGGCGTAGTTCCTGAGCAACATACAAAAGTGATATTTGGTTTTTCTATTACAAGAGAAGAGGGAGAGAAACCAAACCCTGTGTGGGTTGCCTACGTATCCCTCCGTGGGAAGTCAGGCTGAACTTAATTATGTTACAGCAAAAGCTAACTCTATTTTTTCCTTCAAACATAGTATCTCTTGATTGCGTCCGAGTTGATGGGCTTCGTGTTGATTCTTCCATCCGTTTCTTCTAAGATTAGAGCTATACCCGATAGTGTTCAGTGAACCACGTAAGGACCTTTCCAGTTTGGTGCGAACTTTCCTTTGGCTTCCTCTTGGTGGGGAACGATTTTCTTCAAGACCAACTGCCTTGGTGAGAACTGGCAAACCTTGAAGTTCTTGTTAAATGCACTGGCCATTCTATTCCGGTATAGCTGACCATGGCATATTGTGTCCATTCATTTCTCATCGATAAGCATGAGTTGCTCCTGTCTGACTCGTATCCATTCTTTGTCATCTAAATTTGGCTCTTGAATGACCCTTAAAGATGATATTTCGACCTCTGCAGGTATCATAGCTTCAGTTTCGTATACTAACATGTATGTCATTTCCCTAGTAGATGTCCTCATGGTGGTGCGAAAACCCAATAAGGTGAAAGATAGTTTCTCGTGACATTGCCTGTGGTTGTCTACTATCTTTAGTAGAATTCTCTTGATATTATTGTTGGCTACCTTGGCTAACCCATTCATTTGTGGTTTGTAGCCTGTGGAATTGCGGTGGATGATTCTAAACTTCTCACAGATTTCTCTCATGAGATCGTTGTTGAGGTTAGCGGCATTGTCAGTGATGATAGACTCTGGTATTCCAAATCTATAGGCGATGTTGTTCCGGACAAAATATGCCACTACCTTCTTTGTGACGGCCTTGTAAGTAGATACCTCAACCCATTTGGTGAAATAATCGATAGCTACCAAGATGAAATGATGTCCATTTGATGCGGCAGGCTCTATGCCTCAAGCGTCGAATCACTAGGGTAAACCCATTACGTTTAACTCATTCGGCGGAAACCAGATGAAATCCCCGTGAATCTAGCACTGGTGACACTTCTGTACATAACAGATATTGTCACTTTCCATAGTCATCCAAGAATATCCAGTTGTCAAGATCTTCTTGGCTAGTGTGAACCCATTCATAAGCGGTCATGTATTTCTGACTCAGACCGGTTGCCTCGGCATCGTCTACATATCTCAACAAACCTAAATCTAGGGTCTTCCTATACATGACTTTCCCGTTGAGGAAAAAGTGGTTTTCTAGTCTCCTGAGGGCTCTCTTTTGACCATTAGTAGCATTCTCCAGGTACTCTCTAGTTGCAAGGAATTTCTTGATGTCGTGATAGCATGGTTTACCATCTGGTTCTTGGTATACATTGAAGCAATAGGCATGTTGATCCCTGATCTCTACCTCGATAGGGTCGATGCAGTTCTTATCTTGATGCTAGTTCATAGATGATAGGGTTGCAAAGGCATCGACGAACTCGTTCTGAATCCTGGGGACGTGCTTAAACTCAATATTGGTGAGCTTCTTACATAACTCCTTCACGCAGTGTAGGTACGGAAGTATCTTTACATTCTTGGTGGACCATTCCCCTTGGACTTGATGTATCAGTAGATCGAAATCCCCTATGACCAAAAGTTCCTTGATGTTCATGTCGACTGCCATTCTGATCCCAAGGATGAACGCTTCGTATTTGGCCATATTATTGGTATAATGGAATCTTATCTTTGCCGATACTGGATAATGCTGCCCAGACTCTAAAATTGGGACTGCCCCAATTCCGACTCCTTTGAAATTTGTTGCTCTATCGAAAAAATTCTCCATCCAGGGTATGATTCTGCAATATCCTCTCCAGCAAATAATACTTTTTCATAGGAAAAATATGTGCTAAGTGGCTCGTAATCCCCATCCACCGAATTCTCTGCGAGGTGGTCGGCTAAAGCTTGTCCTCTGATAGCCTTTTGAGTTATGTACACAATGTCAAATTTGCTTACGAGAATTTGCCATTTACCTAGCTTTCTGGTAGGCATCAGCTTCTAGAAGATGTATTTGACTAGGTCGAGCCGCGATATCAGATACGTAGTGTATGCTAACATATAATGCCTTAGTTTTTGGGCAATCCAAGTTAGAGCACAACAAGTGCGTTGTATCAGGGTATACTTGGCCTTGCATGGCGTGAACTTCTTAGTTAAGTAAAAGATGGACTACTCCTTTCTCCCAGCTTTGTCATGCTGTCCCAACACACAGCCAAAGGCGTTATCAAAGACTGACAAATATAGTAAAAGCGGCTTCCCGGATTTGTGGGGAACCAACACTGGTGGATTTGATAGATACTCCTTGATTATGTTGAAGGCTTTCTGGCATTCTTCTATCCATTTTGTGGCAACATACTTTATTAGCAACATGGAAATGGGTTCACATATTACCGTGGACTGGGCTATGAAACAACTGATTTAATTCAATCTACGCAAAATCTTTATTGCTCTTTGGTGGCGGCAATTCCTAAATGGCCTTGATTTTTGATGGGTCCAGTTCTATTCCCTTCCTGCTTACAATCAAGCCCAATAATTTGCCGGTGAGAACTCCAAACACGCACTTTGTCGGGTTCAACTTCAGACTGTACCTTTGTAGGCATTCGAAAAATATCCTCAAATCGTTCAAATGGTCCGAACTCTTTCAAGACTTTATGATAACGTCATCCACATACACTTCAATCTCCTGATGAATCATGTCGTGAAAGAGGGTCATCATGGCCCTCACGCATGCGGCACCGACAGTTTTGAGACAAAATGACATGACTCTATAGCAGTAAACTCCCTAAGGTGTAGTGAAGGCTGTCTTCTCTGCATCTTCCTCGTGCATCAAGATTTGGCAATACCCAGCGAAAACAATCCACAAATGACTGCAGTTCATGCTTCGTGTATTTATCGATGAGGATGGGGATATTTGGCAGAGGGAAATCGTCCTTTGGGCTAACTTAGTTGAGATCTCAGTAATCCATGCAAATTATGATCTTTCAAACTTTCTTAGGTACCGGGACGATATTTGCCAACCAGCTTGGATAGTTGGTGACCCTTACCACATTCGCTTCTATTTGTTTGGTCACTTTTTCCTTTATCCTCTCAAATCAGGTTTGAATTTTCTGGGTTTCTGCTTGAATGCTGGTCTGGTAGGATTGGTGGGCAGTATATACGAGACAATGTCAATACTTAATCCTGTCATATCATCATATGACTATGCGAACACATCGACGTACTATCGGAGGAGCTCAACTAGTTTTTCCTTCTCCTCGCCTTCTGGATGAATGCTGATTCTAGTTTCCTCCACGCCCTCTTCACTTCCAAGGTTGACCACTTCTATTTCTTCGAGGTTGGCCTTTTTCTGACTCTCTAACTGCTCGATCTCCAAAGGAAGATTATTTGGCATCATGCTCTCGTCATATTCCTCGTAATCTGGGTCGTTGCGCTCGATGATTTTATTACATCTCATAATCATGAAACACAGGTTTTTAGCATTTTGATTACTGAAAAGAAAATTTAAGCATAAATAAATTGGTAAATAAGTTGGCAATATTTGAGAAAATGATTATTTTTATTTCATCAAAAGAGGAACATCTTAAACGTTCAAAATAGGCAAATAACAAAAAGGTACAGACACGGTACATGCCTCAACTGACTGTGCGCTTTTCAAAAGAAAACTTTTACAGTTCCATACTACCAAGACTCCCGATGAACCAAAGATGGAATGGCGGTCCAATTCCACAGCTCTTCCCCTGGATTGGCATCCGTGATAGTCGATTCATGATTTCAGTTCCTTCACAACATTCTTCAATCATATTCACGAATAGCTTTCCCATCCCATCGATGATATCATCATCTGGTAACTCTGACATGGACTGGCAACATTCTCTGGTACAAAAATCTTATTCTTGGAGCTAACAGTAAGAGCTTTCCTTTCCGGAGGCTGATATCCTATGTCGGCCCTTCCTTTTTGCTTGTTTTCCTGTCAGGTTTGATTGGATCTGTGATTCCGTTCAACTTGGCTCCCAACCCTATTCTTGACCTGTATCAATATTTCATCATCTCCCTCATAGCCATCATGGATCTGTACGGCGACTGCATTCCCAAATTTTGCTCAGTCTCTTCAATTTCGGTAGTCTGCATGATTTGCACTGCTTGGAAAGAAACTCCATGTAAACCTTCAATGGACTAAACATCATACTCCAAAGATGTGGAGTGACCCCACTCGCCATGAACCATGATCTCCTGACATCCCCACTCAAATTTCATGCATTGGGGTAAAGTGGATGGAACGAACCTTGCCATATGTATCCATGGCCTTCCCTGCAACAAGTTGTAGGAAGCAAAGTTGTCCATTACTTGAAACGACATGGGAAATTTGATCGACCCGATTTGCGAGGCCAAATAAATTTATCCAATAACATCCTTTTGCGAACCATCAAAGGCCCTCGCCCTCACATGGGTTTTCTTGACTTTCCTCAAATGAATTCCTAACTCCTGGAGGGTGGAGAACGGACAAATGTTGACTCCTGACCATCCATCGACCAAATATCGGGACACCACTTTTTCACCGTATTTGATATTGATAAGGAGAGCTTTTGTTGTGACTTGCGCCTTCGACATGAATTTCGTCTCTTCTAAAAGGGATTATATTTGCTTCGACCATTTTCCCAATTGTCACGGCCAGAGCCTCACTGGTGGTGTTACTTGGTACACTTACCCCACTTAGTACTTTCAATAGGGCGTCCTTATGACTGCCAGAACTCATTAACAGATCCATGATTTATATTGGTGCTGGGGTTTTCTTCATCTGGTCCTCCACAAAATACTCTTTGGTCAATATTGTCTTCCAAAACTTGGCGGCTTCTGGGTCTGTTTTATACCTTCTTTTAATTTTTTCTCTTCCCAAATTTCATCATTTGACATCTTCAGGAGCGTAGCATCCCCCAAAACTAGTCATACCATGGGCTGTGGCAGAGTCTGTCATTTTTGATTTCCCTTTTTGCTGGTATGTCCATGGGATGATTTTGTATTCCTAACTTTCTTCGTCTTCTGTAACGATGGAAGGTTGTCGCTGATAGGTCTGAGCAGTCATTAGAGCCCTTTGAGGAGGGATCCTGACAGCTTGTGCATTCCCTATAGTGACAATCATTCCCTTCAGGTCATACTCTTCGTCTAATGTGATCATGTTGACTCACTGGTTTCGGTGATTTGGCAGCGCGTTGCAATTCACATTGGGCGGTGCTAGAGTGCATTGGATGGATTCCCTCTTGATTATTGTTTTAATCTCAATTTTTAGCTTATAACAATCTTTAGTATCATGCTCAGGCGCGTTGGAATGGTATACACATCCTTTAGTTGCGTCAAAATACTTGGAGGGGTATTCAGGAACCCTTCCTTCAACTGGATGTATTAATCCCGCTCTTCTCAATCTTTCAAACAATTGGGCCAGAGGCTCAACAATCGGGGTATAATTTCTAGGACCCCTCTCTTGAAAGTTGGGATGAGGGCATGGTGCATAAGCGGGTTGGTTTTGGTGAGTAATAGTTTGGACATGGGCATATGGTCGTTGTGGGTTCTGGTTGTTGTTGGCTCGAGGAGGGTTATTTTGTGGTTGAGGGTGGTAACATGGCTAGGTTTATAGACTGGAGCATAGGTGGGTGGTGGTGAATGATTTTTTGGGGAATAGGAAGTGTTTCCATGATATGGGTTGGGTTGATAGTAAGGGACGACTATTGAGACCTCCTCTTTCTTCTTCTTTCCACTACCGATCGACCCTAATTGGATGGCCTTGCTGGCCGCTTTCAATGCTACCATGGATTGTACTTTTACCATATTTTATACCCTCTTCTAAGATATCTCCCATCTTGACCAGCTCGGGGAATTTCCGTCCCATGACTCCCATCATCTTTTCAAAGTATATCCCTTCCTGGGCTCTGATGAAATGCTTGGTTAATTCACTGTCGTTCAGCGGAGGTTGCACCCTGGTGGCCTCTAACGTGCATATTCTTGGAACGACTCAGATGGTTTTTTCTGCAGGTTCACCAGTGCAAACCAATCGGGAGTAATCTATGTATTGAATCAAAAATGATTCATGAAGTCCTCCGCCATATCTTTCCAGTTATCCAATTTCACGGATCCTATCGAGTATACCAATTGAGTGCTTCTCTCGTCAAACTTCTTATGAATAACTTCATCCTTAGCTTCTCATTCCTTCCCACTCTGACTAACTTATTACAATATGCCCTCAAATGTGTGTGGGGATCACCCATCCCATCGAAGATATCAAACTTTGGAGATTTATGCCCTGCCGGTATGTCCACATCCGGATGAATGCACAGATCCTCGTAGTCTAAACTTTCACTTCCTCTAGCAACTTGGAGTCTCTTCATTTGATTTTTCAAAATTTGCAATTGCTCAGATACTGACTCTTCTTCCTTACGTCTGGCTTCCCTCTCCATTTTTGGCATATTGGTCAATCACATAAGGCACCCTGACCATGACAGGTGCTGTGAAGGTAGGTTCAAAAATGGCATATATCGGGGAAACATACCACTCATGGGCGGTGGCATGTGCCATAGGTATGTGCTGGTTAGTGGTAAAAGTGACTCCGTCACAAGGAGGGTACGAGTTGCACTAGTAGTGATAAGCGGGTTTTATGGTGTTTGAACGTACTGTGGTACGTAGGGAATGTGGATAGGGGGATTTGGTGGATTTTTTGGGGGTTACTGGGGGTATGACTTGAGTGGTAGGAACTGAGGTTGGGGTGTTGTTGTTTTGGAATGATATAGAAGGAAAATGGTTAGGGATTGAATCCAAAGAAGGGAATCGAGGTGGTTGAGGAAGCGCTATTACGGCCAGGTGCGCTAGTTCCCTGATATGATGTACTTCCTCTCTTAGAGACTTCATTTCCAGGGCCATCCTTGTCATGTGTTCATCATTCCTGGTGTCATACGTTTTCTCCGATCACCCCAGGCTGTCGGCTATGACTAGAGCATGTTCAGTCGGGTTTTCTGCAGCTGACATCTTTCCCTTTAACCTCAGATTCTACGGTGGTTCCGCCAGTTTTGGTTGACACAAACCAAATTTCTTTTTCTTTTCGGGATAATAATAAAGCAAAAGAAAAATAAGAGGAAAGAAAAAGAAAGAGAAACACGAGTCAGTTTCTTCATTTATACAAGTAGGACATCACACAAAACAATTAATTCGTGTATTAAGGCTAACGTGTTTCCTAGAATTCGTGTGGGGGCCTCTCATTGCCGGAGGTAGGACAAAATTACAGGTATTTGACAAATATTTATACTTGACATATTTAGATCCGAAGCAAGTTTGTTTTCATTGATAAGTTGGACTAATATAAGTGGGAACAAATATTATATCACTGTTTCTTAGAACTGCATGGGCTTGGACAACTTGCCCTTTTGGAAAGTAAAAGAGAAAACTCGGGATAAGGGTACAAAGTGGGAAAGAAGGGGCAATCAACCAACCTTAATAACCATCCCCTGAGTCATTTCCCATCTCCTCCTCTTCTTCTTCTGCTCTTCTTCCGGATCCTTCTCCGGGTCTTTTTCAAACTCTTCCTTGCCATCGCTGAACTCTGACTCCTTCTTTAGGTCTTCTTCTGGCTCTGTTCTACACTCCATTTGGATGCACTCCACTACACGGTCATCATCTTCAGTAGGTGGCAACATATAGTCGATGGATACTGGGACCACTTGTCGGTGCATTAAAGTAGTCATAAGGTAATGTGGCAGGATCTCACGGTAAATTTGCAAGGCAGCCACCGCGTCCTCTATCCAGGATATACCCTCTCTGCTCGATCAGGCCAGCTCATCTTCCTCGTTGATCTAAACATAATACTCAGGAGTACACCGCGAGTTTTGTCCCATCGACATTGTGACTGGGTCGTTCCACTCTTCATGGAGTCTTCTTATCCTGGGGATTGGAATCTGTCTGTTGTACTCATCCTCGTATAGCATTATCCTTATCCAAAGAGGCACATCTTGGATCATGCCGGATTGTCTGAGGACCCGTAGGGGTGAGTATGGTTGAATGCCTTCAAGTCCGATCAGCTCAATGAAGTATTTCTGAGGAGTCCTCAATATAGCTCTTCCACCTAACCACGATAACTTCGAATTGATCCATTCTCCACTTAGATTGGTCAGCATTTCCCTCTATTCTTCTTGCCTAGATGGGGAGACCCAATACCTCATTCTTTCGTTGTGGCTCCAGATCATGTTGCTGACGCCCACGAAGTAGTCGAGGGTGGCCTCTCGTTGGAAGAAATGTTCAGTAGCCCAGATCTGAAGCAGAAAGTTACGACCTTTAAAGAAATCATACCCTCATGCACATGCGGACAAAGCCCTCAGCATCCCAGCTAATACCATCAGCACCAAAGTAGCTTTATGGTTGCCAGGGAAGGTCGCCAAGCCACAGGTAATAGGTTGGTATTGATCCGACCCCTTCTCTCCGAGAAAACCAATAATCCCAATAGTGCCATTGGGAAAGTGATAGGCATGAGACTCTCCCATATCACTTGGTCACATTGAAATTCTCCCGAATACCACTCCTCGCTTTCACGGTGCCCAAATCTGTCGAATAGCTGATCGAGGCTCACCTATCCATCCTCTATATTTTTGATACCCCTACTGTTGGCCAGGCCCACAGTATCCAAGAACCGGTAACTGGGCATAGTAACTGGTAATATTAGTTTTCTTCCATTGAACGGCAGCTCCATGAAACTAGTGATTTCCTACAATGTCGGGACTAACTCACAGTCGGCAAATTTGAACACAACCTTAGTCGGATCCCAAAAGTCTATCAACATGCGAGTGAGCACAGAAGTCATGCCGTTGGTGCAGATTATGTGGCGCTCCAATTACCATGTTAATCTCAGGGATGTTTCGGTTGATTTCCATATTCTGAGGTGGGTAAAAGAAAGGTGTTTAGTTAGTGTTTGCTTTGGTTCATTAAGTGTCTTGTCAGGTTTGTTTGTCTTTCCACATAAGTCATGCCGTTGGGTGCATGACCTGTTGACATTAGGGTGGCTTTCCTAATCGTGTATCAATGCCAAGTACCGACTCACCTAAGGTTTATGCACTATGACCTATTTTTCTAGAGTAGAGTGTTTCCTACATTTGAGTTGGACTGAAGGCGGCAAGAAGTTATGTCAGTTGACCTGACAAAGCCATTCTCTGAAACTAGAGAGTATAGAAAATAAGGTTTAGAGGGGTGTAAAATACAACCCTCGCGTGCCATTGTGTGTGTTAGTGTACGGCCAAGACTCGATAGGAAGAAATGTGATGACAGTGTATATAAAGCAGTAATAGATAAGAGTGTAGCAATAAGAAAGACAATAAGCATAAAGAGTAAATAAAGTAGGTAAGCATGTAATTGCAATTTTATCTACAATTAAAGCATTGCAAAAATAAATCTAGATGCCAAATTAGTCAAAGTCTGCTAAGGTAAAAACTTATGTGTGAATCCCCAGGAGTGTCGCCATGTTGTTGTACCCTATTTTGCACTAGTCAAAATAAAATTCAACCTGTGGTTTCTCTATTGTTGATAAAGAGAGTTGCCACCTAATATTTAATGTTATACTAGGGTATCTATTTAATTACTAAGTCATATTCTTTATTAGTTTGCTATACAGTGAGATTATGGGTAAGGGTTCTTGTTCTTCTAAGGGAAAGGTGTTAGGCACCCTTAAAATCTACCTAAGGTAGATCCATAGGACTTAGACTAGGGTTGGAATCAATTATTTGTATTATGCCTTAATTAGTCTTAAAGAGTACGGCTTACTGGATATCTAAGTGAGAGTATGATGTTAATGAAGGGATGTGAGATATTAAAAGGGGTGTGAATTTATAAGGAGTCTTGAAAAATATGTTGATGGATATAATTAAAAGAGTTTTGAAATATGTATACGGGTGGTTGATATTCATAAAGCATGTGTAAAGGGGTTATAACTTGGCTTTAGAGAATGGATGTTCATGTAACTCTAAGAGATATTTGTAAAAGAGTGAGCCTAAGATATTCCTTGGTTTCTGAAATCTTAAATATTAGATTTGAGGAATCATTTTGAAATATTCACTAAGCAGCATCACTTTGGTTTTGAAAGAGTCGATTTTCTTTTAGAAAGCTAGCCATGTGATTCCGATATGATTTTCCTTTTTGAAAATGGAGGCTGCTATTTTGCTAGGTTATGGGCTTCAAAAATAGGTGAGTGAAAACATAATATGATATAAACAAATATAATCAGCAAAATGGGGATTAATTACTAACTAATTACCTTTTCTAATCCTATATTGTTTAGAGCTTGCTTATGTTTTGTATGACATTAAGTTATAAAATAAATCTTGTAATCCAATATATAAGCGTTGTATACATGTAAGATAAATCAATAACAAAAGATGTAACAAAATGTAACAAGGCAATGAACTAACTAGCGAAGCAGTAAAAAATAATAAATACGTTGAGGGAAAGAGGACTGGACTCTGGTAGTTGGGCCTTAAAGAGGCTGCCCAACAATAAAGGGATGCTACCGCTGACTCCAGACTTTCCAGAAAAATGCAGCAAGGCTGGACTTGGGTCTGAGTTCCTTGAGAACTCAGCAGGCCCAAACGAATGTACATGTCCAAAAGAAGGAGAAAGTCATTAGATACATGCTCTATATATTCATCATATTCAACCATATAGGAAATATATAAAACAAATGATTGGAGCATGAATATAATAAAATATCAATACTCAAGTACTATGAGAAAATTATACTAATGGCCCAGGGCAATGCTTGTGCCGGGTAGAGTAGCCCAACCTAGAGTTAAACTCCCCTCTCAAATACCCCTAACAATTAACGACTCATATTTTCCTATGGGTTTAGGTGCCAATGAGGCTCTTTCAGTGTAAACTAAATACTATAGTATTTCCTACCACATAAGCATACTTTTTCCCTTAATAGGATAACATAAAGACACAAAGACAATTTTTGTTCTTATGACTACATTTCTAACACCAAATAAATATATTAAGTAGGTCTGAAAGTCAGACTTCAAACTCACATGGAAGAGAAAGAGAAACACTATAATATTACTTTTAAAAGGTCTAAACATCGAGGAACACATTCAAAGTAAAGGTAAAGAGCATCCAGTTCAGGTATGCGGCACTACAAATACTTAACAACAAATTGGTCAACTCAGGCTTTGCAACTGGCATATGCAGAGATTGACAAGAATAGTTAAAAATCTACAGAGATTCAGACAAATGGTCATGACTAGCAAATACTATAGGTATTGTCAAAGATATCAGAACTCTTAGCATGACTATAGGTCACACATCCAAACATGGAACTCTTAAAGATGCTTAACATGATCATTCTCATAATAGTATCAATCTTAAACAATCGACTATGTTCAAGTAGTAGCAGTAGAGAACTTCTCATAGGATTAAAAAATTAGATTCATTTTCAGAATAGCAGGAAAGAGAGGACTGAGTGTAACTTCAGAACAAAATATGAAGTTATGTAGACAAACAAGGATACATACAATATTTGACCAGTTATACATATAGTCATTTCGAATGGAGGTGCGATCTTACATATACATGGTGAGCTTCACCTATTATAGATACAAATCAGGAATGTCATAAGAGGAAGAGGGGTTATAGACAAGGGAATGATTATACATAAACATGTTTAACTCAGTGCAGGAACTAAAATTAGCATCTGACTATGCAGCAGTCATACTCAGCTTAGAAAACAGTTATCACTTAATTATATCAAAATGACTATGACCTGCTTTTATGAAAGACAACTAAATGAAAGCTTCACAAAGTCAGCAGTGCCATGAAGGAAGTTAAAGATAGGAAAAGTGCTATACCAAACAGGTTTTAACTCAGTTATGCAGCTGAGGGTTATATCTAAACATGAGGTAACTATGTCCAGCTTAACTGCAATTACTAGTCCACTATAAAAAATATGATTATGACTTATTTTTTTTATGAAAAAGAGGATAACTTAATCTTAACATAATATATATAGCAGAGTTATTAATATTCATGAAAAATTTCACCTCAACAAGACTATTTCATACAGACACAACCAACAATTAGATATATTCATGAGGATGTCATAGGGATAACCCAAAAGTTGCCCTCAGAGAGAGCAAATACAAGAATAAAGGAGGAGTTCACTTAAACACTTAGACTTTTATGCTTTAGTTAAATGGTGCGGGATGTAAACTATGAACTCTCAGGTTTTATCCTAATTAGGATTATCAGACAATGATCATAAGACAAACAGAATACAGTAAACAATGTGTAGAGATAGAGATCATACCATAATCATCAATGAAAATTATGTAAGTCTAAGTAAACATGAGAAGTCATTAAGGCACATTACAACTTAATCATATAGACTATTTATATTCAAAAATGAAAGTCATTTGAGGTCACACAACAACTTAATAAACATTAATTAAAGACTTAGAAGCATGTCAAGTGATCATAAGTAAACAACATCTTCTCATAAACTAAAAATAACATTTCTATACTAATTATAAGCATCATAAGCTAGCACGATTAAAAGAAAGCAACAACATGTTCATATCATTCCAATAAAAACAATTGAAGAGAAGGGGGTGAAGGTATACTGACCTTCTCTAGGGCATCAGACAAAATAGGACTCGTTTAGCCATTAGGATCCAAGAACTCAAAGACTTCAACCAAATGAGTACCTCAGAGCAAAATCAGAATTTGAGTAAGAGCTTAGCCTTAGTCGAAGAAATTAAACAACTACTATATTGATTTTCTGTCTTTTTTTAGGTGTTCTTACTGTGTTTTTCTTTAGTGTTAGGTGATGGTAGATGAGAACATTAAAGGCCCTATTTATAGTGCCATTAAGGATCTTTAGGGTTCTAGCAGATTCAAAACAATAGTGGAAAGTGACGAAAGATTGATGATGATAGCTGAATTGGGGAAAATCTGAAGAGACAGAGTGAAATCAGAGTGAATCAGAGAAGAAAATGAATGAATCTTTTACCCGAGTACACGACAGCCATTACAAGTGATGAAACCATCGGGTAAAGACCGAGTTCCAGAGGTCATTGCATTTAACCTCTGGTTAAGAATAATCATCATGAGGAGCTCATGCATGCTCTGTTTTGGAAGAACGAGTGGAGAAACGAGATGAATGAAGTTTCATCATTTAGGTCTAAGGTTTCTAATTGGGGTTTCAAATTGAATTAACGAAAATGGGAACTTAAATCACTGGCTTCGTCACCTAGGGACAAAGGAGACGAATTTGTAAGTTGGATTTGAAAGAACGAAGAAGAAATTGTTTCTCAACTTTACTGGTCACGTCTGGTCTCTCAGATTTGAAGAGCAAAAAGGACAACCAGCAGGATTCGGGGGATGGAGAAACAAGGAAGGACGATTTAGTGAAGGTTTTGTGACCTTGCACTGATTCGTGCAAGGTTTCATGACTGATGGTGTTGAAGGGATGAGATAAAGGAGAGAGGAAAGGGAAAGAGAGGCGACAGAGTGAGGTGAGAAATGATTAGGGTTTGGGGTGATGGGAAGCCGTCTCTAGGTTAAAGTTGGGAGATGGAACGGGAGCCGTTGGATATGTTGATCAACGACTCTGATTGTTTTTGGTATTTAGGGATTTTAGAAATGATTTAATGGGAACAATCAACGGCCTTTGGATTACTTTGATAGGATGGTTGAAAATAAATCTCTGGGAGTTTGAAATTTAAAGAGGAAATAGAATTAAAACGTGGGCCGTTGATTCAAGAAACGGACGGCCCATATGATTTGTGTTTGTTTTGTGTGTGCTGGAGACTGCTGGAACATATGATTTACTATAAAATACTTTAAAATATTTATTGTAAATTATTAAGTATAAATATATTAATATTAAAAGGGAAGGTAAAAATTGACCATCAATAGTGGCAAAACTGGCATAGCTAACATCACCGTCTTAGCATGACAATCAAGAATATCATGGTAGGGCGACAACCAGTCCATGCCCAAACTAACATCAAAGTCTACCATACTGAGCAACAATAGATCAACTCTCATTTCAAAACCATCAATAACAACTAAACACGACCGGTACACATGGTCAAAAACAATAAAATCTCCTATAGGCATGGACACGTAAACAACAAAACTCAAATAATCATGAGATATACCCAAATACGGAGAAATGTAAGATGATACATATGAATAAGTGGATCCTGGATCAAATAAGACTGGCGCATCTCTATGTTAAACTGGAACAATACTTGTGATAACTGAGTTTGATGCTACTGCCTCCGTCCTACTCAGAAGAGCATAACATCTGCCCTGACCTCCCCCTCTAGGGCGACCCCCAACCGCCTAACCTCCACTCCTAGCTGACTGAGCAGGTGCAGTGGCAACTGGTATGGTAACCATGGTCTGAGAAGTCGGTGGACCCTGTGGAATATGTGGAGCCTGAGTAGTCTGTGGAGGTGCACCCCTCCTGAGTCTGAGGAAGTCCCTCACCATATGACGATTATCCCCACACTCAAAACAAGCTCTCAGAGGACGTGGCTGCTGAAAGTGGCTCGGGCCTGATCGGTTGGACTGACCACTGAAAGCACCCCGTGCATAAGGTGCACTAGATAGTGGCAGTGCATAATGGGCAACCTGAGACCTGGGAGTAGACATGATACCACTGGAAGTTGAAAGTGATGAATGAACTCGACGGCTCACATAGTGATAACAATATGATAGGGGTCCAAGAATTACTAAAGAAAATCAAGAAATGTGCAGAAGCTAATAGAAAATAAAGAAACAAGACAATGATGGAAAATTAAAGATATATTGAATTGAAGAAAGAGTTTCTTGAATTCAAGAGGTCTATTCTTGTAATTTAATCCTAACAACAACAATTAGCTAACAAAGAACTAATCGCTTTTGGTGGAGAATTAAAAACAAGAGATAGATTGTGAAACCCGACCCTTTAGAATAACAAGAACAACAATAAGCCTAAACTTATTACCTTTCTTGAATACCTAGAAGTGATCTAGGATTTCGAAAGAGTTTAATCTTACTACCTTAAGTTGAGTCTTGAAGGTTGAAGAATAAATCTAAATATAGCCACATACAAGAGTGCAAGAAAACTCTCACAATTTTTATTGATAAGTCTAAAAGCAAAGAAGATACACCTTTATATAGAGAGGGGGTCACGACATTCCTACCTATAAACAAGGAAATAAAGTCCTAAACTACTTTGGACAATAAGTCCAAATACCTTAGCAAAAGGAAAAACACTAGGAAAAGAAAACCAAGTCAATCTTAGAAAGTAACTCCAACAAGCTTAAGAAATGGAAAACATAACCTTAACTACCTAAGAAAGCAATAAATATAGTACCAAAATATACGAAAATAAGTTAAAACCAATCTAGGATAGAATCTTGAAAGTCCCTAACCAATCATGGATAGGATCTTGGAAATCTTGAAGGAAACGTGCAAGCAGCTTGGCACCAACTTGTACCCACCTTATATCATGCCTATTGAACCTTTCTTGGGCATCAAGTAAGTCATTTTATGTTATAAAAATGTGGCTTCATTTAGGAATTATTGGTCTGCAAGTTTGGACACATTTGTAGGTTCCAAATAGGTCCAATAGTGGCATGATTTGGACCTTCTTCAGAGTATGTCTCTGGGGATCTAATCCACCTCTTCTTGGACATGAATTTGGACCATAAAATAATTATAGTACCTAGACAACTCATATCCTTTATCCTTGAGCTCTCCATCCCAATTAACAACTTCTTTATTTGCACTTGAAGTCTAACGACCTTGTTTTGCAACTCTTTAGCTTGACATCTTGTTAAAGGCCCTCTTTGAGATTCCAAAGATTTATTCTTTTCTTTGAATAGATTTGAGCTTCCTAGGATGCTATTATTCCCCTCTTCTTGAATAAAATTTGTCCTCGAAATTCGACCTTGCAAGAAAAAGAAGTCACATACTAGTAAATGGCATCCACTAATCTGAAAAAATGGTAGGAATAAAATAAGATAGTGACCATGTATCCACTTAACCCAATTAAGCCTAATAGGTGTAAATACTCCTTTATAAAGCATATATACATCATCATCCCAATAAAATTTATCCCTGCTTAGAGTTTTCTAATAAAAACCTCTCTTAGATGTACTATGTAATAAAATTTGCAATGCGATCTTGTCAATAAGGTAGTCCAAACATGTGCATGCCAAAGAAATTAT
Organism: Nicotiana otophora; assembly: GCA_000715115.1. Taxonomy (NCBI): domain Eukaryota; kingdom Viridiplantae; phylum Streptophyta; class Magnoliopsida; order Solanales; family Solanaceae; genus Nicotiana; species Nicotiana otophora. The sequence continues at coordinate 22,884 of AWOL01S0029920.1, forward strand.
AAAATATTCATCCATTTAACACAAGTATCTCTGCCACATGTATCAAATACGACACTCTTATGATATAGCCAAGTATCAATTATAAATCCCATGGATTCTTCTACATGTAAGTTATTCAAAGAACCACATAAATTCTCAGAAAGGTCAGAAGAACCCATAAATTCCAAAATACAAATTTCAATACATTCAAGCTCATGATTATAACTTTCCCCAATAATATTCGCAACATCAATGGATTCTACATAATTGCTCAAACTGTCATAGATAGGTTCATGAAAGAGTATTTGATCACTAACGTCACAATAATCATGCATATCCCTTTTACTAGTAGCAAATACTTTTATAGGCTCACAATCAACATAACTAGGGGAATGACTTCCCATCAAGCAACAAAACTCACATTCGAGCAATTTATCACATAAAAACTCATTAGACACTTGAATAAGAGAAGAAAGAATATTTAACTCATTAACAAGCGTCTTCTCATAAATTGCATGCCTCGTTCACCCAAGTTGGAATGCATAATCATCTATGTCATACTCAATTTCAAAAGGAAAGAAAATTACTCTTGCACTTTAACTTAGATATTACAGTTAATGACTTGATATGCATAAAAATATCATCATCCACAAAAATTATAAAGTCACCAACATAAAAAATAAAAGTATAGTTCATTACCTCCAAAGATACCTTAGGTGTTGTAGAAAGGCCAAGAATGTGAATGAACCAATTATACATACCATACTTGGACTTATTTACTAATGGAACAACATCATCTTTTATTCTTTTATGCAATGGCTCTAACTTAGCAATGCCTTTAGGGAACTCTATGTTATAAACCAATAAATAAGTATAAAAATAGTCAAAAGGTTCAACAACAAAGAAATTAACCAAGCTTTTATCTTCCACCATCCAATAAGAATTGATTTCGCTAAATTCATGTTGGAATCCGATTGGATCCTTTGCTACCATCTCTTGTGCCTCACCTCCCCTTTCAAAAGGTATTTCTACATATGGCTGCACAAAATCACAAGAACTAAAACAAGAAAGATTTAATAGGTTAGGAAGTAAAGAAAATATTTTCTTGCTTACACTCTCTTTGGCTTTTATCACAAGACTAACTTTTTCCTCACCCTTAGCCTTTTTTCTCTCACTAAAGTTTTCTTCTTCTTCTTTACTCAAACCCTCTTGTTTTTCTCTCTCTAGCTCAAAGACTTTTCTTATCTCATTTCCTTCTCTCTTTGCTTTTCCCTTAAGCTCACTCTTTATCTCAATTGATATCCCATTCTCTTCACTCAATACAGCCTCTCATTTTTCCTCTGTTGGGATGTCAACATGGACTCCCTTATTTTCTCTTTCATATTTTTTCATATTCTCTTTAACAATCTTTTCATCTTCATACATTTGTGAGGGAGAAAGGTCCAAGAATAAGTTTATTCCCGTTAACCGCAAAAGAGTATATATTGTTTTCCATGTTATATAAAGCTCTTGCATACCATGACCTTCCCAACAAGATATGATAATTATTCATGGGAATCACATCATACCATATCGCATCCTCATACCTTCCAATAGAGAATAGTAATAACACTCTTTTATCTACCTTTACTCCTCTCAACATGTAGGGTTCAATATGCTCAACACAACGCAAGTTCAATTTTTCAACTATATAAGTGCTAATTGAGTTATATCCAAACTCTTTGTGAATTCTAAGTGCACAAATCGCAGACATCACTTTAGCTCTTGTTTGAAAAATAATTTTACCATTGTTTTCCTTCCATTCGGTATACTGTAAGTTCGCCTTTTTAAGTTGTTGAGTCATAGCTCGCCTCCTTTCACTATAACTACCTGTTTGAAACATCTTGAACAAAGATTAGAAGAATTATGGATCTCTCAAATTTGGCTTTTCCTCTAATGTTCTCGCCTCTCTTGCCCTTTTCCACTCAAAGCAACTCTTGGTCGTTAATCTTCAAATTTATTAATAAACCTTATTAGTCACAACCCTTAGTGATAAAAATGTGGAGTTAGAAAAAGAAAAGGAAAGTGAAGGACCAAACCTTGGAAGAATAGGAATTGGTTAGTAGAAAAAAAAATGAAAGAATTTAGGAAACCCAAAACCCACAAGAATAAGGAAAGAAGTTACCTTAACCTTCAAGAACTAGGATCCCCTCTTCTTATTTCCTTTCTAGACTTGGAAACCAAATAACACTATAAATAATAATGAGCGATAATGCTTTTCTTTGGGCTGATTTTTGTTTTTTTTAGGTTTTGTTTTTGTTTTGTTTTGCTCAAGAACCTCCCAAGATTATCAAAATTGAAATCTTGATTAGCCTATGCTCTGATACCACTTGTAAAAACATGATAGGGGTCCAAGAATTATTAAAGAAAATCAAGAAACGTGCAGAAGCTAAAAGAAAATAAAGAAACAAAACAACGACGTAAAATTAAAGATAGATTGAATTGAAAAAAGAGTTTGTTGAATTCAAGAAGTCTATTCTTGAAATTAAATCCTAACAACAATAATTAGCTAACAAAGAACTAATCGCCTTTCGTAGAGAATTAAAAACAAGAGATAGATTATGAAATCCGACCCTTTAGAATAACAAGCACAACAATAAGCCTAAACTTATCACCTTTATTGAATACCTACAAGTGATCTAATATTTCGAAAGAGTTTAATCTCACCACCTTAAGTTGAGTCTTGAAGGTTAAAGAATAAATCCAAGAATAGCCACACATAAGAGTGCAAGAAAAATCTCACAATTTTTATTGATAATAGTCTAAGTCTAAGAGCAAAGAAGATCCTACCTAAAAATAAGGAAATAAAGTCCTAAACTACTTTGGACAACAAGTCCAAATACCGTAGAAAAAGGAAAAATACTAGGAAACAAAAACCAAGTCAATCTTGGAAAGTAACTCCAACAATCTTAGGAAAAGGAAAACATAACCTTAACTACCTAGGAAAGCAATAAATCTAGTACCAAAATATATGTAAATAAGTTAAAACCAATCTAGGATAGAATCTTGAAAGTCCCAAACCAATCATGGATAGGATCTCGGAAATCTTGCAAATCTTGAAGGCAACTTGCAAGCAACTTGGCACCAACTTGTACCCAACTTATATCACGCCTATTGAACCTTTCTTGGACATCAAGTAAGTCCTTTTATGTTATAAAAACGTGGCTTCATGTAGGAATTATTGGGCAGCAAGTTTGGACACATTTTTAGGTGCCAAATAGGTCCAATAGTGGCCCGATTTGGACCTTCTTCAAAGGATGTCTCTTGGGAACTAATCCACCTCTTCTTGGACATGAATTTGGACTATAAAATAACTATAACACCTAGACAAATCATATACTTTATCCTTGAGCTCTCCATCCTAATTAACAACTTCTTTATTTGCACTTGAAGTCTAATGACCTTGTTTTGCAACTCTTTAGCTTGACATCTTGTTAAAGGACCTCTTTGAGATTCCAAAGTTTCATTCTTGTATTTGAATAGACTTGAGCTTCATAGGATGCTATCACATAGCCTCTACCATGATAGGCTGCAATTGGGTCACGGACACCACTAAATGTGCGAGAATCTTGAGGCCTCTTGGCCTCTCTGTCCTCTCTCTCCCAGCCCCGCATACCCTCGAATCTCCAAGCGATCTCTACCCCCTGCTAATATAGGGTATCAATCTCCAACTCTCAAGCCATGACTCTCTAACTGTGGAAACTAAGGCAGGTGCATGTCTGGACAACTCACTAAATATGATGGCACTCTGATAAGGTCATAGCACCTTGACGCAATTGCTCAAACTCTACGCGCCATGCATCCCAAAGGCGCTGGGGAACAAACTCTCTTAGGAACATCTCTGAACACTGATACCATATGAGTGAAGGTGCCTCAATGGGGCTACCCTCATCATAAGCCCGCCACCACTGGTATGCTGGTCCCGATAGCTAGAAAGTAGTAAAAGCAACCCCCCTTGTCTCCACTATACCCATGCTACAGAGAATACAATGACACTTCTCGAGAAAGACCTATGCATCCTCCTTAGCTAGGCCGTTGAAAGTAGGTGGATGATACTTCTTGTACCTCTCGATCCTATGTTGCTCCTCCTCAGATGTTGATGCCCTAACCTCGGGTTAACGTGGGACAATCGGCTGCACTGGTATAACCTTTGGAACCTGGTCAACATGGACCTGCTGTTCTGGGGTACGGGATATGGGAGTCTATGCTCCTCCCCCAGCCTAAGATATGGCCGGTTCAAGTTGAATCAACCCTACACGAACTAGAGTATCAAACATGCTCAAGAACTGGGCGAGGGTCTCCTAGAGTGCATGGGTAGCAACAGGCGCCTACCCCCCCAACTATAGCTACTGGTGGCTCCTCTGTCACAACTCAAGAAGGTTCTCTAGCTGCACCACGTGCCCCTCATATGCCTCTGCCCCAGCCCTGGCCTCTCATGACTCTAGCAGGGGGCATATGTGTTTTGTCATCGGATCTAGCGGTGCGTGTCCTCACCATCTGTGAGATAATAGAAAGTCAAAGATTCAGAATTTGAAGTCAACAAATTCGCACGATAAGGAATCAATGAAATGAAGCTTTTCCTAACAGTTCCATAGCCTCTCGAAGATAAGTACAAACCTCTCCGTACTTATCGGCGAGACTCTACTTAACTTGCTTGTGACTCGTAACACCTACAGCTCTGATACCAACTTGCCACGACCCCAATTTTCCTCCGTAGGATGTCGCGATGGCACCTAGTCTCTAAGACTAGGTAAGACTAACATACATGCATAATTTAACTGAGAAAATGATAAAACTTTCAAATAACCCAACAATTATCATAAAAGAACTCCGCAAATCAATAAAACAAATTACCAAAATCTGGTGATACCAAGTCACAAGCTCTACAAGAGTATACTGAACAACACTATACAGTAGTATCTATGAAGAGGGAAAATGAAATAGAACTAGATGAAGGGTAACTCTGAGGCCTACGGATGCCGGCAGGTATACCTTGAAGTCTCCAAATCCGAGCTCGACTCACTAGCACCTAGGCTGGTAAGAGGTACCTGGATCTGCACAAAACGATGTGCAGAAGTGTATCATGACTACACCACAATGGTACACAGTAAGTATCAATCCTAACCTCTGTTGCACTCTATTTTGCACTAGTCAAAACAAGATGCAACTTGTGGTTTATCTGTTGTTGATGAAAAAGAGTCGCCACCTAATATTTAAAGGTATACTAGGGTACCTATTTAATTACTAAAGGTCATATTATTTGTTAGTCTGCTAACCGGTGAGATTATACGTTAGGGTTCTTGTTCTTCTAAGGGGAAGGTGGTAGGAACACCTTAAAATCTACCTGAGATAGCTCTATAGTACTTAGACCAGATTTAGGACTAATTATTTGTATTACTCCTTAACTAGTGTTTAAAAGAGTGTAGCTTACCATATATTAAGGAATAATACCTATAAATAAGGAGTGTATTTTAAGAGGTATGGGTTTAAGGAGGAGTCTGAGAAAAATAATGTTAGTATATATATGCTTGAAAAGAGCTTTGAAAGATAGGATGTTTGTATGACAAATGTGTAAAAAGAAGCTAAGTTAAAGCACTTTGTTTCCTAAATCAATGAAGTTCATATTACTCTAATGAGGTGAAAATAAACCTAAGATATACCTTGGTTTTAGATAGTAGGCTTGAAGAAAACTGTTTGGAAGCCTTTGTTTTTGGGACAACATCACTTTGATGTTAGAGAAGAGTCGATTCCTTTTAGAAAAGTTAAACTTCTTGATTCAATTCTGGTTTTCCTTTTGAAAGAGGGACTATCGTCTTTGTTATGCCTTTGGGCTTAAAATTCTTTAGGAAAAGAGTTAGCAAGGCATAACAAATTAATAACAGCTCATGACTAGAGGATGTAGAATTAATTTGCTAACCAAGGCTTCTTTTAATCCTAGGTTCTTTTAGGCTTGCCTAAGTTATTTTATGTGATTTAAAAGATTAAATAAAGCATTCAATCCAATAAATAATTGTCATATACATGTGAGATAAAACAACAGGAAACACAGTAAAGAGTAACGACATAGTGCAACTGTAGAATAAAGAAAGTAGTAAATAAAGGAGCGAAGGGAAAGAAGTGACTCTGGTGTTCGGGCCTCAAAGAGGCAGGCCCGGCAGTAACAGGGATGAGCGACAATGTTCTAGCAGGCCCACATCACTGTACATGTTCAAAAAGAAAAGAGAAGGTCATTAGAAAAACAATACTATATACATGCCTATAAATGAAATTTGCAAGCAAAGAATAAAGGAAAAGATCACTGACAATATTTAAATACTAAGGAAGTCATACTAATGTGGAGGTTATGTATAGTGAATGCTCCACATTGAACACCTTTCGTTGTCATTAAACACCAAAGCCAAAGAGAATAATAAGTGTTATGAATTAAGGGTTAATGAGAGAATTCTACTCAAGGTCGATGCCCCTTTGAATACCCAGACACTTCAAAGTTCCCAAGGGTCTCAAGGTCCAGGGCAATGCTTGTGTCGGGGAGAGCAGCACAACCTAGAGTTAAAATGGCTATGAGGCTCCTTCACATCAAACCAACTACTATGATATTTCCTACCACAGAAGCATACTCTTTCTTAACACAATAACATAGGAAAACACATAAAAACACTTCCCATTTCTTATAACAATACTTTCAGCTCTAGATGATTAATTAACATACTTAGACATACACGAAGCTCAAATTTACAAATGCACACATAGGTAGGAACATCATACTGTTTTTGCTAAAGAAACAGACAATTGGAATCAAACATCTCACAGATAGATTAATGGCACATAGTTTAGGACTGCAACAGCTTTGGAATACAAATGCAATTGCCTCAACATATTGATCAATATTAGCAATTGCCTCAACATATTGATCAAGATTAGTTTAACACCAGACATGAACATACCCATAGGTTTGTAACACTACTTGAATCCTTTGAGATCCTCAGTGAAGATACAGACAAGGACATAGACAAGTTATTGTACTTAATCTGTAACAATAAAAGGTTTCTCTCATACCATATTCAACATAAAATAATAGGGGAAAGGGAGGACTGAATATAGTTTCAAAAAAGTGTTCAAAGTATTAAGTCATGAGGGATAAACAAAGATTAATGCCAAACTTTCACACATACAGAGACTTTAATCAAAGTTATGACCTCACAATATAGAAGGAGTCTCAAACATTACAGAATCATATTATCAGTATCATTAAAGGTGTTTAAGAATAGGGGAACCATCATGCTAAGTAGACTTAACTCATCTGTTCAGACTTAGGTTAAGCTAGGCATGGTGGAGCTGTATTTAAGTTACAGACACAACTGCAATTTAACTCATAAAAGTTAGGTTGATCATAACAAAATATCACCGATGTCCACAGAAAGTTCATCCTAGTAGGGTTGTTTAAAACTAACAGTTAGATATTGATGTAAACCATTCATAAGTAGGACTCAAAGAATACTTAAGGATTAATGAGCATTTTAGGTAAAGAAAGGAAATCATTTTGACTACTCAGACTTCACAAGCCTTAACCAAGTGATGCAGGGTCACACTATGTACTTTCATATATGTTCTAGCTAGAAGCATTTAACAGCAACACAAGTATAGAATAACAGAACTCAAAATAATATGGATTGATACGCATGAAGAATCTTAAAGTCATTATGATAAGGTGGCAACAGTAAGGGTTATGTGGCTAAGACACCGCATGAAGTGGGCCCCACACCCATTCAATATAAGGCCTCTCTAATTCAAACAATAGGCCTCTCTACTGTAGCATATACCAAATGCTAAAGTACGAATCTTCAACAATTCAAAAGGTGAGATTTCATAGCATCTTCAACAATTCAAACCTAAATTCCTTAGCATCTTAGCAACGTGACATTTTTGCAATTCTAAGGAAGCCCGGTATAATCTTTCGCAAGAATATCATCCGGATGTTTTCCTACCCCGATCTTGACGTCACGTGTTTTGTCACGATTGTCGTGGGTTAGAGGGATTGTCAAGAGAATCGGTTCAGGTATGTTAAGGCTATCCCTTCTTTCTTTTTGGCGTGGTTCATACAATACAAATGAAACGAGCAAATGCACATCTTTCATAAATGACTATATTCATAGAATTACTAGGGGTGCCTATGTTCTTGATTTCCTATGTGAATTATTATTATATCTTCTGTTCATGGGTCTCAGATAAATACGTAGTGATGAGGTTTATAAAAGGTATAGTGATCTTATTAATGTATTTTTATGCATTTCACTCATTTATACATGTACATTGACCCATGCAAAGATGGCGTTATATACGCGTATATTATATGTATATGGGATATGGGAAAAGGTTACAACGTTATATGCGCACCACCACCTGATCAGTTAGTATATGTTGATGATTTTCCCCAGCCGAGATGATATGATGGGATGCCCTCAGAGGCTTGATGATATTATGTACACCTATACCTATGCATGACATGACATTTACATGCACATGCATGACATTATAATTGTTTCAGGATTTACAAAGTTATTTAGACTTACAGGCGGAATTCTTTATTCCATGCTTCATCTATGTCTTTTATGTACTGACTTTCATGTCTTACATACTCTGTACATTATTCGTACTGACGTCCTATTTCCTGGGGCCTGTGTTTCATGCCCGCAGGTGCAGGTAGACAAGTTGACGATCCCCCTTTATTAGGATCCTTGATCAACTGGAGTTGGTGTGCTCTATTTGATCCGAAGCTGCTCTTGATTTTGGTACAATATCTTTGTATACATATATGGGTATGACATGGCCTAGTACCGTCCTTGTACAGTTGTATATTCTATTAGAGGTTTGTAGATAGTATGTATAGTTGGATATATAGTTGGCTATGGAAGCCTTGTCGATTCGCCCTACGCATTCCGCACGTATATGTATATATGTCTTCTGGACAGGTTGCCTCACGCATATTATTCTCGTAATTCAACAGATGTTATTTATGTTTATATCTTAGACGCATGCTTAAGGGTGTTCGACAGGTAGGACTCGGGCACTCGTCATGGCCATCAGTTTGGGTCGTGAAGATATGAGAGACCAGCCGTTGAAGCATAAGAGACCATCGGTCAGAACCCTAATGCACAGAGGTCATTGCATTAGACCTCTGGATGTCGAATATCAACGATGAATCCAGCTAATGTCTCATGCTTGCTTTGATTTGAAAGAACGAAGAAAGAAGTTAGACGAGTTGAAGTTTCACATTTTAGTCTGTGACACTTCGATTAGAGCTTTTGAAATAAAATGGTGAAAAAGGAACGAGCAACGAGATCTGAAGTACAGGAGAAAAATAGATAGCCATGCATGCTATGGATTTGAAAGATCAATGGCGACTTGAGGTTTCATCTTTCGGGTTAGGGTTCGGATTTGGGGCATTTCAAGCTTGATTGATGAAAGAGGAAAGATTCAGCAAGAATCACGGATGTGGGAGACATGGAAGAAGAATCTCTGGGTGAATTCATGACCTTGCACAAATTTGTGCAACGTTTTTGATTGATTTTGGCAGTGAGGTTGACAGAAAAGATAGAGGAAGGGAAAAGAGAGCCGGCAGGGTGAGTGGCAAATGAATTAGGGTTAAAGGGATGAGACCAGACGGTCTCATGCGGTTAAAGTGGGGGGAAACAATGTGGGCCATTGGATCATTTGATCAACATCCCTAATAATTTGAGTATTAATAAATTTTAATAAGGAAATATGGTGTCTGTTGGATCCCTATGATCAAACGGTGAGGATTAAACCTTCTAGGTATTTAATATTAAGAGGAAATAAGAGTTAAAATGTAGACAGTTGACCAAATGGATGGACGGTCTCGATCAGATATGTTTGTTTTGTGAGTAGGCAGGACAGGTGACGTGGCACGATTTTATTGGACAAGAAGAGGATACGGGGATTGCTATGGTGGGGAGAAGGGAATTGGACCTAGGCCAAATTTTTCTTGGGCTTGGGCATTTGGGCTGAAATTGATATAATGAATAGTCACTTTGTATTTAATTAAGGAATTGCAATTTAGCCTTTTAGTTTTTAACCTTTTAAAATAAATTTAATTAAACATAATTAATTTCCAATACATTATAGTAAAATTATAATTATCAAATACACTACTAACTACTGTAATTAATTATTTATAAAATACTTTGTTTTCTAAATTATAACACTAGTTTTGAATTATCAACATAGAAATCTAATTAATCAAAATTTGAGAAGTAATTGGTAAATTAATTATAAAACCTCTATGGTATATTTTAAAAAAAAAATTAATAGTATTAAAATAATAAGTATATTTGTAACTACATAATACTATTGCTAGGTTATTAATTTCAAAGCTAATACTTGATTAATTTGTAAATTATAGGTAATTATTGATAGAAAATATTTTCAAAACATTCATTGTAAATATTTAGGTATAAATAAATTAATTTTAAACAGGAGGATCAAAATTGGTCGTCAACAGCTGCCCCTCTTTGACCGAAGACGATGAAAGTATTTTCGGGCAAAGAAATTGAACCAAAGCCACTTTTGTCCCGACTTTGGGCATACATTGCAAGAATGACGCAAAGATTATGAGCTGCAGGATTGGGATTTAAGGAAGATTTTGGGAAGATTTTAGGAAGTTAAGGTCGAATTCTAGTTTTTAATTGCATACATACCTTGGGCTTAATAAGGATCAGGCCTCATGTAGTTCTGGAGTGAGGATTTTCAGGAAGCGTTACTTGCCGGAACTGCCCCAATATCGTATTATGACGATACGACGAGATGGAGTATTGGGCACTCATGATAGCTTGAATTTTGCGGCTTTACTTGAAGGATTTGAAGATTTGGAGTTCCAATGGTCGTTATGTGTCTAAACTTTGATCCTTGGTCCGCTAATGAGTTTTTTGTCCCTCATAGCATTGTAGTTTGGTTTGCTACTTAGAAAGAGTTCTATATTGCGATATTGGTCCTTACAAAAAATGAAATACACACATACCCATATATTGCAATGCAGAACATATTATGATGTGATGTAAATGATATAGGAATGATGATGCGTGGCTGTCGGCGAGCCGTTATTTAGGATAGGGATGATGGGATACATGAATTTGACTCGATTTGTTAGCCAGGTTGTGTACCGTTCCACAGCTATCGGAGCATTGAAAAGTGACTCCGCTTGTTGGGAGAGCTTTGACTTGTAGAGTGCGTCTCCGCTGCTAGGAGAGCTTTGCACTGAGAAAATGTCTCCGCTTGTTGGGAGAGCTTTGCACTAAAATGTAAAATAATCTCCTCTTGGGAGCGATTGACTTAAATCGTAATCATGCCTGAAGCTGCATGAGCAAAACATCAAAGCATTCAAAGTAGTAGCAAAGGCAAAGAAAAGCATTCCCAAGAGATACTCTTGACTACATAGCTATTTTGCGGCCATCGATTTGGCAGAACGTCGGTGAAGAGCTTTGCGGCTGTCTATTCTGGCCTCCGATGCGACAGAGCGACAGTGCGAATTGTTCCATTGGCGGAAAGAAAAGTTTGCTATATACAAGGATTCAATTGACAAAGCCGATGTTTTATTTGTACAGGGTGCTCCAATCGATTTAGCTGGAAATTTGCTATATATAGGACTTCAATTGGTGAAGTCGCCGACTCGTTTTGTATAAGGTGCTCCGATTGGTTGAGCAGGCGGTTTGCTATACACATGACTGCAATTGGTGAAGCCAACTGTTCTTTTTGTACATGATGTTTCGATTGTTGGAGCAGGGAGTTTGCTATATACAGTGTGGCTTTATGGTATTAGCGGTCGGACTCCGAGTACCTGCAAAGGATTCAAAGATTAGCATTAGTTGTACCAGAAAAATTTAAGTAAAGGAGAAAGGATGATAATCCTGGGAAAGTGGTGGATCCATTTTTGCCTCAGTGTGGTCCCAACATTTTCTTTCTTCCTATTGACCTTGCACTCAAAGAAACATTCTTAGTGGGAATGGGGGTTAGTTTTTGTCGACCACAACATTGGTTTACCCCGACCTTTTATATGGTTACGCAGCGAAGTTCAGTAAGGGGACAAATTACTGTATTTTTTTAGAAAACAAACTTTGAAAAGCTTAGTTTTAAGACAAATGCCATCGTTCCGGATTATGACATGTTACGAAAAGTTCTCCACACACGAGCGTCGTTTCTTGAAAACTCTATCCCGTTGATGTCAATCCTTCGTGATGCTCTGACAACGCAGTTTCTTGCCATTGTGCCTGCGCCTAATTTGAACTAATGCATTACAATGATTTTTCCTAAGGTTATGACCGAACCCTTTCAGGTTGCCTACATATCCAAAACGAAATCAGGTCTGAACGTAATACGTGGATGATGATAAAAATATGATGAAGATGACTGAGCCTAACTCAGGCAGCCCATGTATCCAAATTGAATCAGAACAAGATGTAGTTCAATTTCAATAGATGCAAAATGATGAGATTAAGAATTAAATGGTCGAGTCTGACTCAGACTGCCTACGTATCCAAATGGAATCAGGCCATAACGTAGTTCAATTACAAAAGATGACTGAATTTGATGAGGATTGCCTATGCATTCCTTTATGAGGAAATCAAATCTGCGTAGTTCCAGAGCAACATACAAAAATGATGTTTGGATTTTCTATTACAAAATAAAGGAGAGAGAGAAACCGAATCCTCTGTGGGTTGCCTACATATCCCTCCATGGGAATCAGGTTGAACGTATTTCTGTTACAGCAAAAAACCTAACTCTATATGTCTTCAAACATAGTATCTCTTGGTTGCATCTGAGTTGATGGGCTTCGTGTTGATTCTTCCATCCATTTCTGCCAAGATTAGAGCTCTACTTGAAAACATTCGGTGAACCACGTAAGGACCTTGCCAATTCGGTACAAACCTTCCTTTGGCTTCCTCCCGGTGGGGAAAGATTTTCTTTAGTACCAACTGCCTCAGTCTGAAATGGCGAGGCTTCACGCTTTTGTTAAATGCACTGGCTATCCTGTTCTAATATAGCCGACCATGGCATACTGCATCCATTTTCTTCTCATCAATGAGCATGAGTTGCTCCTTTCTAACTCGTATCCACTCAGCATCGTCCAACTTGGCCTCTTGAATGACCCTTAATGATGTTATCTCGACTTCTACGAGTATCATGACTTCAGTGTCGTATACTAACATGTACGGCGTTTCCCCAGTGGATGTTATCCTGGTTGTCCGATAAACCAGTAAGGCAAAGTATAGTTTCTCGTGCCATTGCGTGTGATTGTCCACTATCTTTCACAGAATTCTATTGATATTCTGCCTCGACTGCCCCATTCATTTGTGGTCTATAGGATGTGGAGTTGCGGTGGACGATTCTGAACTTCTCATAGATTTATCTCATGAGGTCTTTATTGAGTTTAGCAGCATTGTCGGTGATGATTGACTCGAGTATCAGAAATCTGCAGACGATGTTGTTTCTGACGAAATCCGCCACTACCTTCTTTGCGACGGCCTTGTAGGTAGATACTTCGACCCATTTAGTGAAGTAGTCGATGGCTACCAAGATTAAGCAGTTCCCATTTGATGCACCGGGCTCTATAGGTCCAATCACGTCCATGCCCCAAGCGACAAATAGCCAGGGTAAACCCATCACATTCAACTCATTCGGCGGAACCCGGATGAAATTCTTGTGAATCTGGAACTGGTGACACTTCTATACGTAGCGGATACTGTCACTTTCCATAAGCATTAAAATGTATCCAGCTCTCACGATCTTCTTTACTAATGTGAACCCGTTCATGTGGGGAATGCACGTTCATGCATGTATTTCTTCCAATAACCTGGTCGCCTTGACGGCATCTACATATCTCAACAAACCCAAGTCTAGGGTCATCCTGTACAGGACTTCTCCGTTAAGGAAAAAGTGATTCGCCAACCTCCTAAGGTCTTGCTTCTGACTATTAGTAGCATTCTCTTGGTACTCTTTGGTTGCAAGGAATCTCCTGATGTTGTGATGCCGTGGTTTACCATCTGGCTCTTCATCTACCTGGAAGAAATAGGCATGTTGATCCCTTATATCCACCTTGATAGGGTCGATGTAGTTCTTGTCTGGATACTGAATCATGGATGATAGAGTTGCAAGGGTAACAACGAACTCGTTCTGAATCCTAGGGGAACTCAATCATCGTGCATTTCTTGCATAGCTCTTTTACACAGTGTAGGTATGGAAGGATCTTGACATATTTGGTGGACCATTCCCCTTGGACTTGATGTATCAATAGATTGGAATCCCCTATAACCAAAAGTTCTTTGACGTTCATGTCGACTGTCATTCTGATCCTAAGGATGCACGCTTTGTACATATCATGGTGCCGGACTAGGCTTCCGTGTTTGAGGATTGTAGAAATTCTTCGCGGCGAGCTAGCTTGCTGCGGCTCGGACTTTTTGGGTTGAACAATGCAACGAAAAGTAAAGGAACATTTCTGGCGGAAATATGCATTTTTGCGGTCCATTATGCGACCGCAGAACTACTCTACGGACCGCATAATAGTCGCAGAGTGAGGCAGTTAATTAGGTCAGTTAGAAGCAACTATGCGGTCGATTATGCGACCGCATAACAGTTATGCGAACTGCATAGTGACCGCATACACAGATAGTTCTTTTGGCTATTTTGTAACCAATTATGCGACCGATACGCGGTCTGCATATCGGTTATGCGATCGCATACCTTGTTCCGGAGCTCCATTTTGGGTTTTTAAAACCCGACCCTATTTCGTTAAATACACTCTTTAGGCCATTTTTGAGACATAATCTGATATTTTAGAGTGAGAGAGAGTGCCCTAGAGCGAGAAGGTGTTCTTCAATAATTTTTCTTCAATTCTTGCTCAAGGTTTGGAAGATTAAGAAGGGAAGCTCACTAGGTCTTCATCCTAGAGGTAAGATTCTACACCCTAAACCCTAATTTCGAAAATTTCTAAAAATGGGTAACTAGCAAGATAATATTTGGGCATCAGAGTTGTTTATTTTATATGCATGTGTTATCAAAGGGTATAGGAAGGTTGTTGAGCTAAAAATGGTAAAGATTGGTTTGTGGGATGATGGAATTCTCCATAAAGGGACCTTGGAACCTTAACGCACACTTAGTGTTTGACAAAATGCTCAAATGAGCTCGAACCATGATCACCTTCCTAATTTTGATTCAATTTGTTATATTTCTACAATATATTAAAGTTGCTAAGACTTCCGGAACATTTATAGTGTAAGGAAGCTCAAGTGAGTTATGTTGGCCAAACTCTTCTCTTAGAATTGAATCCCACGATATTCATGTAAATTATGTAAGTCTCGAGTGATTCATTATGAAATTGGCTATTCCGAGTAAGATTGGGTTGAAAGCTATATGTTCAACAAGCATCCCAAATGCTCTATTCATGTTATGTTACAAATTGAGGATGTGTTAGAATATGGGTTGTGCATTAATAATGTTTCGACTTTAAGTCAAGTTCAAATGAAGGCTATTATGCCAAATTTTGTGAAATATCTCTATGTGCATTAGACTCTAAATTGCTCACATGTGTACTACACACTGTGATTTGAATTGTGTTTATTGTTGATGATGAGGATGATATTTGAAATTGATAATGTGACCATGAAATACTGCATATGGCCAACGTGCCAAGAATGATCTTATAATTATGGCCACTAGTGCCAATGAAATGTAAAGATGTGAAAGTATTATGAAATGCGATGATTGATATAAAAAGGTTGATGTCTCAAATAAGACAGCCTACCCGGTCGGGTCGTGATCGGACACTATGCCGCACACTTGGTGGTGATTGTGCTGGAAATTCTAATTAAAATTGTGATTGTGGTCGATGTCCCTAATGGATAGCCTAGCTGATCGGGTCATGATCAGACTCCGTGTTAAAGATGGTGGTATTGATATTGAGAGAAATTATGGTTGATGTCTCTATTGAGATAGCCTAGCCGATCGGGTCATGATCGGACTCCGTGCTAAGAGTGCGGTGGTACTGGTTTTGTGAATAGTGGTATTGGTATGGTGAATAATGGTACTGGCTTTGTGAATAATGATATTGTGAATAATGGTATTGGTATGGTGAATAATGGTACTGATATTGTGGACAATGGTATATCGATACTAAAAATCTCCCAATGTGAGAGATGGAAATTAATTTGAACACTGTCTTGATCCTAAATTGAGGTTTGATATTAATTAAGGCTTTCATTGATATTATGATAATCTTATTTGTATTATTTGTCATTCTATTGAGAGGGTGTTTAGTTATACATACTAGTGCTATTCGACAGTACTAACGTCCCTTTTGCCGGGGGCGCTGCATCTTTCAATGGATGCAGGTGGTTCCACA
>AWOL01S0029920.1:39803-61937 GCA_000715115.1 Nicotiana otophora
GAGGCTCCGTAGACATAGTGTGGGTTGTGTATTGGTGCTGGGAAAGACAAACTATGCTATGTTGTGGTTATATTACTTGTCCATTTGAGAATTTAAAAATGGTGAAACTTATGCTAAGAAATTGGTAATTGCAGACATGACCACTTTATTGTTTAATTAAGGAAAACATATCTTCTCTTTATTCATGAATGAGTTTGGGTAGAAGGAATCTAACAGGCTTGCTCGGTCGGGTTCACTCGATTGAGCGCCAATCACGCTCCTTGGTTTTGGGGCGTGACATTATTGGTACAAGAAAATCTTATCTTCGCCGATGCTAAATAGTGCTATCCGGATTCAAAAATTAGGACTGCCCAAATTCTGACTCCTTTAAAGTTTGATGCTCCATCGATAAACATTCTCCATCTAGGGTATACTTCTGCAATATCTTCTCCGGCAAATAATGCCTCTTCGTCGGGAAAATACGAAGTGAGTGGCTCGTAATCCCCTCC
Source organism: Nicotiana otophora (assembly GCA_000715115.1). NCBI lineage: Eukaryota > Viridiplantae > Streptophyta > Magnoliopsida > Solanales > Solanaceae > Nicotiana > Nicotiana otophora. The sequence goes on from AWOL01S0029920.1 coordinate 40,292, forward strand.
CACTGGATTCTCTGCAAGGTGGTCGGTTAAATCTTGCCCCTTGATATACTTCTAAGTTGTGTACACAATGTCAAATTCGCTGTGGAGAATATACAATTTAGCTATCTTTCCGGTAGCCATCGACTTCTGGAAGATGTATTTGAGCGGATCAAGCCGAGATATTAGATGCATAGTACATGCTAACATGTAATGCCTTAGTTTCTGGGCGATCCAAGTCAGAGCACAGGAAGTGTGTTCTATCAAAGTGTATTTGGCCTCGCATGGTGTGAACTTCTTACTTAAGTAGTAGATGGCCTGCTCCTTTCTCCCAGTTTTGTCATGCTTTTCCAACACACATCTTAAGGCGTTATCCAAGACTGATATATATAGTAACAATGGTGTCACGCCCCAAACTCGGGGAGCGTGACCGGCGCTCAACCGAGTGAACCTTGCCGAGTAAGCCTACTAGATACTTTCTACCCCAAACTCACTCATGGAAAAAGAGGCGACATATATTCATTAATTAAACTATATAGAGATCATATATACATTACTAAATCGTCTCATTGGTTACATCATTTTTAAGTTTCAAGATACATACATTCTTATGATTCGAGTGGAACAAGAGATCAAAACACAACATAATTTGTTTGACTTTTCTAGCACCCGTGTACAAGCCACATAGTATCTACGAAGAATCCAAAAGATACAAAAGAGTGTTATGATAGTGCCGGCAACAAGGCCCCGGCTATACCTCGATACGTGATAATAATATGAACAAAAGATACAATACGTGACCACGGGATGAAGTGGGGCTCACAAGACTACTTGGAAGAGGATGTACCACTATCGCTGATTAACATTGCCTGCTATGGAACCAGCTGCATCCATTTAAATATGCAGCGCCCCCGGCAAAAGGGACGTTAGTACTGTCGAATAGTACTAGTATGTAAAACTAAATACCATCTCAATAGAATGAATAATAATACAAGGGGCAACAGTCAAGAATTCGATAAGATCTTCAAATAATACTAAATCATCAAGTTAAGTTACTGCAAATATGGTTGTTGGAACATCTTCAAAGGGGATAATATCATCAAGCATTTCCGCGATGACCATGGAATGACCATATAGCTTTTCACCATCCGAAAAGAATGACTTTCATCCCAGACAGGCTTGCACAACCGGGAAACGCAGTGAGCTGGGTACATTTCTTTAGCAATTTAACTGATGACAAGGTACATTGGATGTTCGAGTGATTCCCTAGTAGTGAATTCATCATCAGGTTGAGAGATGTTCTTCATCTAGTGCTAATCGGATTAAGGGGAATCTATCCTTATGCTTATATCAGAGTCATGAGGCAAGCTGGGAGAAAATAGGTATACCCTGAGTTTTCAAAATAGTTCATTACAAAGCAGACTTGAACTCTATTCCGTTCAAATGCGAGGCACAACACATGTGGCATCAAAAGATTATTGTGGAGAAAGATACTATCGATCCAGACAGGTATCATGCCGGCCATGTGTACTTATACTCATCATGGTTGGTCGATGACATAGCAGGAGAGATCAAGCCAGGGGTTTATTTGAGGAATAGGGTCATAGACGATGTTGCTGAAGTACAAGTCAAATACAAGAGGTTGCGCAAAAGGGTCTTTGAATCTGAGTCTAGGCATTTGGAACAACATAAAGTGGACATGAAAGCAATCAATGAATGGAGGGGAATCGCTACTAAATCAACAGAAATGTTGGAGTATTTGGAGCAGGGTTTGATGGAACTTGAGGGGAAGATGAGGAAAAGGGTCTCGGATTGTCAGAACACAGAGGGCATTGAAGTAGGACATTTAGCAAGGGCGTATCTGCTGTTGGACATGCGCGACCTGGGAAATCTGATTGACAGGGCTATGAAGGCCAAACTTGGAGAAGGTCCCTCGGGGACCAAGTAGATTAAGAATGATATTTTCTTGATTCATTTTATAATTTGATTGTAATAAGGCAAATGCCAATAGTGACTCTTTATAATTATTGTCGTTTTAGTAGAGATTTGGTCTATTTATTATATTAATGAAATGATGTAGTTATCGGAATTGAGTTTTCTCCAATGCTATATGTTGCTAGGCCTACCTCGGGCACGATGAGGCCCCCAAATTTGGACGTGAATTCCGCAATACGTGTTCAAATATCGTAAATATCCTTTAATGCATTTTACTGACTTGTTTACCTTTTTTCTTCTTTTCTTTGTTTATTCTGATCCCCTAAGATTGGAAAAATCCTTTTGGGAAGTAGGTCGTGGTTTTTTCACCTTTTGAGCAAGGTGTTTTCCACGTAAAATACTTGTGTTCTTTACTTTCCGCATTTACTATTTCAGCAATAGTGAGTTAAGGAACACTTAGAAGAACCAAGTCCTTCTATAATCTGTGCACGCGAAAATTGGACACCACACAAATCACCCCCCTCTTGTGTGGTATTGAAGTTAAAACATCAATTGGTATTAGAGCAGGTTATCCTTAAAGAGGCTAACACCTTAGGAGAAGATCAAGATGAGTGCACCACCTGGAAACTGGGAAGGGCAATCCACTTCTAGGCCACCACTCTTCAACAGCCAGTATTACTCTTGGTGGAAAAATAGGATGGGAGATCACATCATAGGAGAAGACTATGAGCTATGGGACATTGTCACAGATGGTCCACTGGCTACCATGAAGATAAATGCCGAAGGATAAGAGGTGCCAAAGACAAGAGCTGAGTGCACTACTGACGATTTGAGGAAATGTGAGAAGAATGGTAAAGCCAACAAATGGCTTGTTTGTGGACTCGGTCTAGATGAGTACACTAGAATCCAAAGTTGTACCACTGATTCAAGTCAATTTCCATGTTATTAGGTTGGGTGATCTTTAAGGCCGATATACCATAATTCACAATACCACCGTATTCTTACACGGAGTCCGATCATGACCCGATCGGCTAGGTTGTCTCATTTGAGACATCAACAATAACCACAATGTCAATTATCATCTCCAGCAAAGTCACCACCATGTGTGCGGCATGGCGTTCGATCACGGCCCAATCATCTAGGCCGTCTCATTCAAGACATTACCTTTTCAATCACTCATTTCACATCATACTTCTTTCACATCTTTTCAATTCATTGGAATGAGTGGCCTCAATTAGAAAGTCATTCTTGGCACTTGGCCATATTTCATAATTCCAGTTTCCTTTTCCACATTGAAACATCATTATCATTATCAACAACAATAAGGCTTTCCATTCAAGATAGCAAATTCACATACGATCAATTTGGGAATCTTAGGCACATACAGGCTTTTCATACAAGTTGGCATAACAACATTTATTTCGATCTTGAATTGAAGTCTTAACATTTCTAACACATATTCCACATTTTGAACACATCCTCAAATGTCAAGATGTCATGATGAAGCATTTAGAATAAATATTGAACATACATCCTTCAACACAAACACATTAGGAATAGCCAATTCTATAATGATCAACTTGGGACTTACGCCAATTACATAAACACCGTGGGATTCGATTCTAAGAAGAAAGGGGTTTAGCCAACATACCGCAATTGAGATTCCGTTAAACTTTTAAAACGTTCCAAAATTCTTAGCAATTTCAATCTATTTTAGAAATATAACACATTGAACCAAAATTAGGAAGATGATCATGATTCTAGCTCATTGGAGCATATTATTAAGCATTAGGTATGCATTAAGGTTTTTAAAGCCCTTTTGCGAAAGATTCCATCATCCCTCAACCCATTCTCTACCATTTTTAACTCACAACCTTCCTACATTATTTGATAACACATGCATGCAAAATAACAACTCCCACACCTAAAAATTTTCTTGATAATTACTCCCCTTTTTAGTAGATGTTCGGAATTAAGGGCTAGGGCATAGATTCTTACCTTTAAGATGAGGACTTTCGTAATAATTTTCAAGGATTGAGAATTGTTGGATATTAGGTTGAAGGTTTCTTCCCCACTCTAAAAACACTTTCTCACTCTAAATTTATCAGAAATATGCTAAAACATGGACTATGGCATATGTTTTAATGAAATAGGGTCGAGTTTAAAACTGCGGCCCGCAAAATGGTTGTGCGGTCGCATAACTGGCTGCGAAAGTGACATAAAAAATGGCCCAAGTAGCTGCTTCACTCTGCATCCATTCTGCGGCGTGCAAAGTGATTATGCGAACACATAATGGGCCCCAGAAATGCCTAATTCTGCAACATATTTTCCTTCAACTCCCCAACGCACTGTTCAATCCAAAAGGTCCGAACCCCAGAACAATAGTAACTAGAATCTCTTCATACGTCAATTCCCCATTAACCTCAATTGTCTCAACCGGAACAATGAGTGTCGGATCTCCAAATACTTTCTTCAACATAGACACGTGAAACTTCGGGTGCACTAGTGACATCTTAGGTGGTAGCTCAAGCTTGTATGCCATCTCACCGATCCTCTGAATGATTATGTATGGTCCGACATACCTCGGACTCAATTTTCCATTCTTACCAAATCACATTGCACCTTTCATGGGGGAAATTTTCAAGAATACCCAATCATCTTCTTTGAACTCCAAATCCCTACGACGAACATCCGAATAGGACTTCTGACGACTCTGAGCAGTCTTCAACCGCTCCTTAATGATCTTAACATTTTCCATAGCCTGATGCACGAGGTCTGGCCCTATCAACTCTGCTTCCCTAATCTCGAACCACCCAATAAGAGATCTACATCTCCTTACATATAAAGCCTCGAATAGTGCCATCTGAATGCTAGCATGAAAGTTGGTGTTATAAGCAAACTCTATGAGTGGAAGATGATTGTCCCAGCTACCCTTGAAGTCAAGAACACAAGCATGCAATATATCTTCGAGCGTCTGAATAGTACACTCTGCCTGCCCGTCTGTCTGTAGATGGAAGGCTGTACTAAGATTCACCTGACTACCCAAACCTTGCAGAAATGTCTTCTAAACATTTGCCGTGAACTGAGCCCCTCGATCGGAAATGACAGAAACTGGAATGCCATGCAGCCTGACTATTTCCTTTATATACAACTGAGCATACTGTTCCACTGTGTCAGTATATTTAACTGGCAAGAAGTGCGATGATTTCGTGAGACGATCCACAATCACCCACATTGAGTCGAACTTGCACGAAGTATGCGGTAGTCCTACCACAAAATCCATATTAATCATTTCGCACTTCCACATTGGAATTTCTATGTTTTGTGCCAACCACCAGGCCTTTGGTGTTCGGCCTTTACTTGCTGACAATTTGGACATCTTGCCACAAAGTCTGCTACATTTCTTTTCATATCATTCCACCAATAGACTTCCTTAATATCATGATACATTTTCGTAGAACCCGGGTACACGGAATACCTAGAAGTGTGAGCCTCGGTCATGATTCTTTTCCGGAGACCATCTACATTTGGAACACATAGCCGCCCTTGGTACCTTAGTGTACCATCATCCATGCCAAGAGTAAAAGCCATAGTTTTATGTTTATGAATCCCCTCCTTCAGTTGTACCAACAATGGGTCGTCGTATTTCTTCTCTTTGACTTTCACGACAAGCAATGATTCGGACCTATTTTGCATAATTACCCCTCCTTCAATGGAGTCTGCAAAATGAACTCCCAATCTAGTTAACTGGTGAACTCCCTGGACAACGGCTTTTGACATGCCTCCAAGTGAGCCAAACTACCCATAGATTTCCGGCTAAGAGCATTCGCCACAACATTGGCTTTTCCCGGGTGATACATTATATTGATGTCCTAATCCTTGAGTAATACGAGCCATCTCCTCTGCCTCAGATTTAGCTCCTTTTGTGTGAAAATATATTGTAGATTATTGTGGTCCGTGAATACATCCACATGGGCCCCATACAAATAATGTAGCCAAATATTCAATGCAAAAACCACCGCCGCAAGTTCTAAGTCATGTGTTAGATAGTTCTTTTCATGATTATTGAGTTGCCTAGAAGCATAAGCTATAACCTTGCCATGTTGCATTAACACACACCCAAGTCTGATCCTTGAAGCATCGCAATATACCACAAACCCATTTGTACCCTCTGGCAGGGTCAACACCGGCGCCATAGTCAATCTTGATTTCAACTCCTGGAAGCTCCTTTCACAAGCATCAGACCATTGGAACTTAACTGCTTTCTGAGTCAATTAAGTCAACGGAGAGGCAAGAGTAGAGAACCCCTCCACAAACTTTCTGTAATACCCTGCTAAGCCCAAGAAATAGCAAATCTCGGTTGGTGTTGTAGGTCTAGGCCAATTCTTCACCGCTGCAATCTTTTGAGGGTCGACCTTAATTCCTTCTCTAGAGACAACGTGACCCAAGAATGTGATAGATGAGATTTTGGGTTATGAAGAGGTGCCAGTTGCTGTTGTTGACAAGCAGGTTCGCCAGTTGAGGTCCAAGAAGATTGCTGCAGTGAAGGTCTAGTGGATGGGTCAACCAGTCGAAGAAGCAACTTTGGAGGCCGTGGAGTACATGAGGAGCATATATCTGCACCTTTTCAGCACTTCAAGTATGATTCTAGACCCGTTTGAGGATGAATGCTTGTTTAACAGGTGGAGAATGCAACAACCTGACAGGGTCATTTTTCTTTGCAGATTTTTGTTACCCTTATTAACACTCTCCAAATCTGCTGTTACTGTTTTATGAACTGCGGAGATGGTTGGTTTAGGTTTGGAAGGGTTCAGGTGGAAATCAGAACACATAGTTTCATAATAGTAGCCTATAATGGTAAAGTTTGACTTGAGTCAACGTTTTGAGTAAAATACCTCAGAACCGGGATTTGACGGTCTCAATAGGTTCGTATCATGATATTGGACTTGGGCATGTGTTCGGATCAGGTTTCGGATGACCCGGGAGCGTTTCGACGCTTAACGTTGAAAGTTGGCGCATTAAAGGTTTTCCAAGTCCATTAAGTTTGGTTTGGAGTAGACATTGGGGTTATCAAGGTCCGTTTGGTATTTCGATCTTGGAAATAGTTCCGTATGCTGATTTAAGACTTGCACGCAAAATTTAGCGTCATTCTGAGTTGTTTATATAGGAATCGGACGCGCGGAAGTGTTTTTAGAAGTTTGAGTTTCATGTCGAATTCATGCGTTTTGGCGTCCGTTTTGTAATTCTAGATGTTATTTTTCTGTTTCCATCACGCGAGTGGGTATGTATTATGTTGTTGGATATGTGATTATAATTGGATGGTGTCCCAGGGGCCCCAAATGCAAAACAGATTGGAATCGGACTCGGAATTGGACTTGGGGGAAACTACTAGTGCTTCAGGTCTGGTGCGTTCGCACCTGCATGGAATTGGCCACAGGTGCGACCAGCCTTTCCATAGAAGTGGGCTCGTAGAAGCGAGACTTAGTCTGTAGAAGCGAGGCGAGGTGGCCTGGGCAAGGACCGCACCTATGAGGATTTTTCTGCAGAAGAGGAGCCGCAGGTGCGACTGTTTTGGTCGCAGGTGCGAAAATGGTTGAGACAGTGAGGGCTTTTAATGCGGGACAGAGACATTTTTCCTCACATTTTCATTTAATCTTGGGAGATTTTGAGAGGAAATTTAAGTAACTCCCACCCATTTTCAAGTTAATTATGCGAGTTTTGGGTAGATTAAACATGGAAAGATTGTGAAAACTTGTGGGATTTGTGAAGAACCTAGGGTTTTGGTAAAAATGGGATTTGACCACGAAATTAGTTATGGAATTTAGTAAAAATTATATATTTGAGGTCGTGAGGCTATGGGTAATATTTATCTTCAAAAAGTTTTGGAATCCGGGCACGTGGGCCCGGGGGAGAATTTTAAGAATCTTCCAATTTGGGTTGGGTAATTACTCGAATAGCTAAATTATGAATTTTTGAGTATATATTGATTAAATTATATAATATTTGACTAGTTTCGGATTGTTCGGCATCGAGTTGGGGCTTTTAGAGCGGATTAGTGGACCGAAAGTGAGCTTAGAAACGAGGTCAGTCTCTTGCCTAAACTTGTAAGAGGGAACTCATCCCCTTAGGTGTATCTTTGTTGTGTATTACTTGTGTGTGGAGCTACGTACGCATGAGGTAACGAGAGTCCGTGCATAGCTATATTCCATGATATGTTCGGGTAGACTTAGATCCAGATCATGCTTTCGTTTGTACTGTTATGTTTATTATGTGTATTAACCATCTTGAATAGAGCTGCGACTATGGATCTAAAGTTGCAATTATCGACTTAGCTTTCTTATTTCGGAAAATTGAGGAATACTTAATAACTATGAAATATCCATATCTTCTCGTCTCGCAAGTACTTCCGTGAGCGAGGTAAACTTTTTTATTCTAATGGGATTGGGCCGTTCGACTCGGCAGTATGGTAACACCACTCTTATGGGATTGGGTCGTTCGCCTCGGCAGTATGATAACACCACTCTTATGGGATCGGGCTGTTCGCCTCAACAGTATGTTGGTAACACTATTCTTATGGGATCGGGTCGTTCACCTCGGCAGTACTGATTACCACTATTCTTATGGGATCAAGTCATTCGCCTCGGCAACTTTGTGCTTAATCATCGAAACTGGTTCCAGTTTGGGTAATTGAGTTAGTGCCTTCAAGGCTAGTTATGAGATGTTGGTGATATGATATGGACTTCTGTTGTATTTATTCTAGTTGCTTGTATTTGTCTCATTGATACTTGTTGTATGCTCACCATGTCTACTTTTTGTACCTTTATTTTTTATTGACCTCTAGTAAGTGTCAAGCCGACCCCTCGTCACTACTTCTTCGAGGTTAGACTAGATACTTACTGGGTACGCGTTGTTTACCGTACTCACGCTACACTTCTGCACTGATGTGCAGGTACTAAGGCAGGTTCCACCAGCGGTCGCGTGGGCGCGTAACCGATTATCTACGGAGACATAGGGGTGAGCTGCTTTCCTTGCTACGACCCGCAACACCGGAATCTCCTTCCACCTTATTTTCTATTCCTGTCTATTACTTTCAGACAATAGTTTTTAGTAGTTTTGTATATTCTCTAGATTGGTCATGTACTTGCGACGCCGGGTTTTGGGAATTTGTAGCACTTATGTATTGTTGTACTTGTCATTTCTATCACCGCAGACTATGTACTTATGATGTTGATATTGTGTTTAAAAAGCCTTATCACAGTTGCATGAAATTTAGTGTAATTAAAAATATGTTGAAAAGGGATAAATAAACAGTAGTTTCTCTTGTGGGCTTGCCTAACGGCGGCGTTAGATACAGTCTCGACCTAGTACGGAATTGGTTCATGACACCTCCATTGCTAGATCAAATTCCTTGCTAACTATTCATCCACGTGCAAATAAATATTCTTTCCCCTTTTTTTCTCAAATCCTTTAGTATAATTTTTCTCTTGTTGTAGTTATCCATCTAAGACTTTTTAACTTTAACCACAAGTCATTTTCTCTTTCAGCTTATTATCATAAGTTCAAAATCTTATTCAAACAATTTGAGTTAACATGCCCTCATTAGGTGCAATGCTTTTCATATTGTTCAATCTACACTAAAAATATTGTCTTCAAACATATTTTTAATTTTTTAATACACTACATGTTATTGCATATATATTTTATCAAATATTTTCCTATTCTTATCTTGAACTCCCTTTACACTCAGTTTATCTTTTAGAATATATTTCCCTTGTCCACTTTACATATATTTCATACGAGTCAATATATTTTATTTCAAAAAACACCAAAAATACATGCATACTTCATTCGCATGTAATTCATTACATATTTAATATCATTACTGTTTATTCTAGTAAAATTTAATCATTCTTTCATTCTTTGTAATAGTTGTGAGTATTTGCTAATTATTTTTGAACCTTCCCTCCCTTATTTGATCGAGCCCACATGAACCACATTTTGTGGATCTTAAGGGATGCCTAACACCTTCCACTCGAGATAACTTGAACTCTTACTCGGAATCGCAATGGTTTCGCAAATCATAGTTTAACTGTATATTACGTAGTATAGTATAGGTGGCGACTCTAAACAATAGCTAACCTTGTAGAGTACTATAAGTTGTACATTGTTTTGACTTGTGCAAAATAGGGTGTAACAACATGGCAACTCTACTGGGGATACTTCAGGTTCTAACCACAGCGGACTCGATCAATTACTTGAGGGATCACAGGTTTTCCAATACTCCAATTTCTATTCTTTTTGTCACATGTTTCAAGTCATATATTCTCTGCTTCAAGTTGTATATTCCTCGATTTAGGTTGTATATTCTTCGCTTCAAGTCGTATATTCTTCGTTGCATACTTAAAGTAGTCTATTCTCTGTTGTCCACTTCAAGCGATATATTCTTTCTCATTTGCCTCGAGTTGTACATTCTTTGTCATGTGATTCAAGTCTCATATTCTCTATTGCGTGCTTTAGGCTGTATATTCTTTCTCATGCTCATGTTATATATGTTTTTACACATGCCCATGTTGTATATGCTTTCACAGATTCCCATGTTGTATATTCTTTGTCATATGCTCTGATGCTGCCTTATTAAATTGTCATTGCTTTTCTGTCGACACTTGGTCGTATACAATCACACACAAGTCACGCGAGGGTTGTCTTTTTACCGCTCCGATCCTTCTTTCAAAACTCCTTAGTTTCAGAGATTGGCAGGCGAGGTTAACTACGTACCATCTCGTAGTTATCCTAAACTCATGCTCGAATCTATGTAAATCTACTCTTAGAATTCCTAGGTCACTGTACACACAATCTTGCAGCTTGCTTTAGCTGAATTAATCCTTGCATATTCTTTAATTGCTATATATTCTTTGTATGTTTGGTATATATTCTTTTCCTTCCATTTCTTTGTATCCTTTATCTGCTACATCTGCTTTCTACTTGTTGTCCGCCACTAGGTTCTCTCTGTCTCACTATTTTGTATGACTTGTGTTGAATCTTGGACCTTTCAAATACACATAACCATTTTGATTTTCGTGACCCTCCACCAAAATCATACAATCATCTGGAATCTACAATAAGTTTTAAATAATATGCCAATCTAGCTTGGAACCTCTTCCACTGGTTTGACATATTCTTCTCAATCGTACCTCACAGTTTCACTGACTTCCGTCATTTGAAATTGATGTATGCACTATGCTACCATCAATTGCCTATTCAGACGTTACTAGTCTCCACCCACCCACCTAAGAATTCGCATTCACAACAACTTCCTCTCAAGGGACAATCACTCATTCATGATAACCATACAAATCCCATGGTTCTAGTAGTTGGCTCGAACTATATTTTGACCTGATTCTTGCCCTGGCAGGATACGTAGTCAACCCTACATAAGGGATCAGTCTCCCTGCTATTTTGAAACAATTTCCTCAGTATTGGAAACTGGGGAATTTCTTTTGGAATAGTGCAATGATGCTCTCAACCCAGAAACCTCCGAGAGCATCGACAAAATTTCACCCAAAATCTAAACATCAAAATACTATACCAGCCTTACTCTGACCTTCACTTGACTTATATCCCAACATATGGGATGCAAGTCTTTTCTTCGGATATCCGCCTATAGAGTCATGATGTTCACTCCCATTTCCCAAATTCAAATATTCAATACAAGTCAACTCAATTTGTTACAGGGGCAAGTTGTTAGTCAACATTCGAGAAGTGTCATGCTCACACGACTCGGACGAACAAAGAAGAACAAGCGAAGCCTCAAGTCAACACGAATCAATTTCTATCCCTCGAATTAAGAATTTTTCTTTGGACGCAGGAGGGACGACATAATTTCCAGGACCATCATGGAATGCCGACATTGTGTTTCTGATCACATTAGGATACACCACTAGCTGCACGGCCTAATCTGCACCCTCCTAATCCTATAACTTCATCTTAGAGGGACACTAACATTTTCTCCTCTAAGTTTTGCAGGAACGCCATCCTGGCTACTTCATGGGAGATAACATCTGGTCTTGAACTTGGTAGAGCATCAGTTAAATAATCAGGGGGATTAGTACTTTTATAATGAACTTCATAATTTTTCTTGACCTCGCTGCTCTCACCATTTTTCTATATTCAGATCATAACATCGTTCCTGGTTATCAACTAAGGACGATCATCAAATGGTTCATGCAAAACGGACAAAAGGTGCATCATCCTGGGACTGCACAGGAAATAACATCCGGCATCGGACATTGCGGATCATCAACCGAACAGTCAGGGAAGTGTTAATTACAATTCTTAATTCCATCATTTTATGACAACACTACTCTCACTATATTTCTATACCAGCATCAGATAATGGCCCCGACTAATAGTCGGGGATGATCACCAAAGGTTCTTATGGACAGTTGGAAGGTCGTAACAAAACATCCCTGTAGTCATTGGGAGACAACCGCAACAACTATCTCGTAAACAGTCAGGGGGCATCGAAGCAACAGTTTGAAGGAGCAGTTGGGGAACATATTCTAGAGGGAGACACTCTTCAACTTCGTAGATACCACACCCAATCATGGATACAACGTGGCATAACTCCGAATTTGTCTATACCCTTGCATTTCATACATATCTTTGATGCAATTACTATAGTTAGTTGCAATGCCTTAAAATAAGAGAGTAAAAGAAGTGCCAAAAACCATACATCTCATACTCTCCAACCTTCACGAACTATGCATACCCGATTCTTGACTTTATGTCAAGATACGTAGGCAACTCGTCAGGGGTCCCGTCTTTCCCTTCCTTAATTGGACGAGTCGGTCAAGTCAGACCACTTGGGTCACAGTTGATCGAAGATTCTTGCGAAAGGGTCATCTCTGTAAAATTAAAAAAATGGATATATTTTCCTTGTTGCTTTGGAGGTTTTCTTGTAGACATCAAAGGAAAATCCAAATCCAAACACATATCCCTACATAATTCTTCCTTAAGGAAATTCAAAAATCCGAAACATCTCCCTCTTTCCCTAATCTTCACAAACTTCGCATGCTTGATTCTTGGCCTCGTGTCAAGATACGTAGGCAACATGTATTGGGTCCGGTGTTTCTTAGCTGGACAAATCGGTCACCTCTGGCCATTTGGGTCACAGTTGACTAAAAGATCCTTACAAAGGGATCATTCCCAAAAATCATAAAACTTTATAACAAACATCTGTATATTTTCCTTTGTTGCTTTTATAAAAGTCTTTCCGTGAGACATCAACATCAAAATCAAAAAATATTATCCTCTTTCCTAGAGAAAATTCAAAAAGATCCAAAACAACCTCCCTTTATCTATAACCTTCCCGAACTACGCCTGACCTGATTCTCATTTCAATGAGACACGTAGGCAATATGCGGGTTCGGTCACATTTTTAAAAACAAATCATCAATCAAGGACCCTTCCCGGGTTCGATCCCGTATTTCAAAAAAGGAAAATAAATATCAATCCGGGACCCTTCCCGGGTTCAATCACATCTTTCAAAAAGTAAAAACAAAATCAATCAAGGACCATTCCCAGGTTCGATCACTTTTTTCAAAAAAGTCCAAAAACAACCAATTAAGGACCCATCTTGGGTTCGATCTCTTCTTTGAAAAACAAAACTCCCATTGTGCAGAGATTTTCAATTCCTAGCTCTCCCATCGCGTGAAGACTTTACAGTTTTTAGCCACTCTCATCGTGTGGATTCAATTCTTGTTACTCCCATCTTGTGGAGATTTTGTTTTCCTGTCAATGCTCCTATACGGAACGATACACAACCCGTCTAACATTCAACGCTCTTAAACGAAACGGTACCCAGCCCCGTACTAACAATGCTCCTTTACTGAATGGTACACATCCCGTCATTTTACTTTCATGCTAGCGTTGGGGTCGACTCTACTTCTTATTCGAGGACGAATGATCCTTAGTGGGGGATAATGTAGCACACCGAAAAATTTCAAAGTTCTTAAGCGCTATTAAGGAAGTTGATGTATGCTAATTATATTATTTTGTATGTAGATGAGGGCTATTAATATGATGGATGTCAATTGGCTATGATAATAAATGTACGAGGCATATTATAAGTGATGTGGGTTCTAAGGAGAGGCCTAAGTCTAAGCCAAGTTGGAAAATTACATGATAAACTAAAGTTCCAAAAGAGTACGCACAAGACCAAAATTTGGATGAGCATATCTACATATATATAAATGTTTATATGATTAAAACCTATAAAATGAAAGATCATCGAGTCTAGTTTCTAACGCTTTGAACCATTCGTCATTTGGACATTCCTACAAGAAGTTATGACCAAATTACCAAAAGCTAACAGAATGTGACACTACCTCGCCGCCCCATGTGGCGCGACTGTGGGTATTTTCAAAACACTTCAAATTTTCATTTTTAAGCACCTTTTTCACTACCGCTCCCCGCGGCACACCATGCGGCGCGGATGTACAAATTTCGGGGTTTTTACAACCCGACCCCATTTTAATAAATAGCCTTTGGGGCTTTATTTGAGATGATTTTTTGGTGAGTCTAGAGAGAGGTGAGAGCATTTTAGAGAGAGAAGGAGAAAACTTAACCTTTCAATCATCCAATCTTGCACCAATCTTCAAGAATCAAGGAAGTCAATCACTAGATTATCCTTCATCCAGGTAAGTCCTACTTCTAAGCTTTCATACAAGAGGTTATGAGTTCAAAAATACCGTGGGGTTGGAAATAGGCCATGCATATGACACAAAGTTGTAGTATGTGGGGTTAATGAACCATTTTGGGTAGTTTCTTGTTGAAATTGGTTGAGGGATGAAAGGATCTCCACTGTAGAGACTTGTGGTCTATTCTGCAAGTTAGGTGTTTGACAAAATTCCTAAGAGAGTTACTATAATGATCCGGCTGGTCGTTTTAAGAATTTAGGTCCCATTCGGCGGCGCATGGACCTGAGTAGCTTTGTATTATATGTATTGACTTGCGTGCGTGGTTGAATTTAGTTACTGGATGATTCGGAGTGATTTGGGATAATTGGTCCCTAAAACAGAAGCTTAAGTCTTAGGATTTTAACTGTAGTCGGAACTATGTGAAGAAGACTCCGGAATGGAGTTCCGTTGGTTCCGTTAACTCCATTGGGTGATTTTGGACTTAGGAGCATGTCCGGACTGTGAATCTGAGGTATGTAGCTGATTTAGCCTTGAAATGGCGAAAGTCAAATTTTGGAAGATTTGGATCGGAAGTGGACTTTTTGATATCGGTGTCAGAATGTGATTCTTAGAGTTGGAACAACTCCGTTATGTTATTTGGAACTTGCTTACAAAATTTGACGTGATTCCGGGTTGGTTTGATAGGTTTCGGCTCTAGTTTTAGAAGTTGGAAGATTTGAAAGTTCATAAGTTCGATTCATAGTTTCATCGTTGTTTAATGTGATTTGAGATCTCGAGCGAGTCCGTGTTAGGTTATAGAAATTGTTTGTGTGTTTAGACGGGGTCCCGGGGGCCTCGGGTGTGTTCCAGGAGGGCTACGGGTCATTTTCCTCCTATTTTGAACTGCTGATACCTGTCATCTAGTTTTCTCCTTCGCGTTCCCATCTGCTCCTCCGCGTTCGCGAAGAGTAATTTTGGAGGAGGGAATATTTGTCCTTCGCGTTCACTTTCCTCATTCCGCGATCGCGGAAGCAAACCTTTTCCTTCATCGTGTTCGCGTTCATCCCACGCGTTCACGTAGCTATGCTATTCCACTCTTCGTGTTCGCGTACTACTTCATGCGTTCGCGAAGAGCAGTCGTTGGGCCATCAGAATTTTCCTCTACCAGTTCGCGAACGTGTTGTCGCATTCGCGAAGCACAACTGGGCAGCTTTTGTTCCTCTTCTTCGCGAACGCGATTGTTCTTACGCGTTCGCGATGCATAAAGACCTGGGCAGAATATAAGATTACCAAATCAAGGGTTAGACCATTTTTTATCATATCTTGACTTATAGAGCTCGATTTTGAGCGATTCCTTGTGGGTTTTTCAAGCAAATCGATTGGGTAAGTAATTTTCACCTATAATTTAATATATTCCATGATTTTATATTGATCTTTATCATTTAATTTGTGTTTTGAGTTGAAGAAAAGGGTGGTTTTTGAAGAAAATTTTAAAAAGAAAAAATCATGATTTGAGGGACGAAATGGTATCAGAATTGGATAATTTTTGTATGGTTGGACTCGTATCGGAATAGGTGTTGGGGTTTTATGAAATTTGTTGGATTCCAAGGTACGGGACCGTGGGTCGACTTTTGACCGATTTTTAGATTTTGATAAAGATTGAGGCTTTATGATCCGAAATAGTCTCTTATAAGTTGTATTTATGCTTTGAAGTTATTTTGATTAGATTTGAGCCGTCCGCAGGTCATTTCACCCGAGAAGTTCATTTTTGAGTATCAGCCTGTCTTCTTTGAGGTAAGTATCTTGCCTAACTTTGTGTGGGGGAACTACCCCTTAGGATTTGACTCTTCTATGTTAATTGTAGCCCGTGTACGCGAGGTAACGAGTACGTGCCCGGACTTATTTGTGGAAAATTTGTCTTTAGGGATTCTTAAGTTCTTGTATTCACTGAATATGCAGTTGTTTCTCGTTATGATTATGTTTCTTAATCTCCAATTTCACTTCTGCCTGCTTTAATTGGAATTAGTTGCTTTTTGATCCACTTTTGTGTCATTTGATGCATATGTGCCTTAGCTGAAATTGTATCTCCTCTATTGTCGTGTTATCTTTTCCCTAACTGCTTATATTTATCTGAAGTTATAATTATCTCTTCTGTAATTATTCATCCTTAATTATGGCTATGATTTTCATTGGCCAAATACTTATACGGCCCATTACACTTGGCTCCAGTTTTTATTTTGACACTTCAACTAACGACAGTACCTATTATATACTTTAACTTAATATATTATGCACCTATTAAACACCTCATGACAGGTGGCACGATGTGTTATTTTCACTTAAGAGTTCGGCGCGTGAACAAGAAATGTTATATTTTTTCTGTTTTCTTCTTGACATACTTTTTTTTATTCTTTTTCTTTCTCCTTCATTTCTCATCGCTACCTCCATATACCACAAGACTTTCTTCCTCCTAATTTCCTGTAGGGCCCTTTTATAGATTCATCTTACTTCCAACATTGATTAACTTACTAATTCACTTCAAAGGATTACTTTCATGCCAACAAAGAAGAGTAAAACCCAGAAATGACTTATCAAAAGAGACTGAGATAAATATTGAAATCCAAACTCGAAACAGTAGTGTTAAACTTTATTTCTGGATTATCTTTTCATTATAGATAGACACCTTAGAATTCATTTCAAATTCGAATTATTTACAAGTCAAGGAATAGCTCAAACTCATTTTCCAGAAGAAACAGAAAAGAAACGCAGCAATTTTAGAAAATAATCTAGCAAACTCGAGTAGTTTTTGCAAAGTGAAACCCAGCAAGAAAAGCGCAGCAATTTCAAATATCAACTCTGTAAAATTGATCCAATTTTACACCGACAAAACTCAACAAGAAAAATTCTGCAATTTCAAACATCAAAAACATGAATTAATTTTGAAGCTACAAACATGGAGTTCAATCCAGCGATTTCGCCGGCATCGGAATTTTCCGTCCAGATGTGAAATTTAACGGCGAATATGTACATCTACAAACATGAATATTTTCAAACCAAGAACACAACAATATACTTTTTGTTTGGATATAGCTAGAGAGAGGTGGAAAAATATGAATGGGCAGGGAAGAAGCAGATAGCTTGACAAAGGAGAGGGGAAAAGAAATGGATGTCCGAAAAAGATGAGTTTTGTAGGTGGGTGGGGGGAGTAAAGTTCTTAATAATTTTTGAAATCTTTTCCAATTTGGATTATTTAACCTTAAATAAAGAAAAAAAAAGGGCACAACCACGAGTCGCTCTTTAATTCGATGTTGCACCACATTATCTGAAAGTGAATACCATGCACTTACCTTTTTATACTGGATGAGTGAGAGGTATTTAATAGGTACATATTGCATTAATTTAAAGTATATAATAGGTATTGGCCTTAGTTGAAGTGTTTAAATAGAAATTGGAGCCAAGTTTAAGGGGTTGTATATGTATTTGGTCATTTTCTTTATACTGATTATCCTTAATTGAAGTTATTGTGTCTCTTTCGTGCTTTCCCTGCCTTAAAAGAAGTTTAGATATCCTATATATTAGTTGACTTATCCTTATTGGAATTATTGACTCGTGATATCTCCCTCGTTGTTAAACAGTACTTTATGGGACCGCTGTTACACATTATTTTCTCCCATGTCTCTGTTCTCATTATGACTAGGATTCTCTATTGTGGCAACTCCCTGTGATTTAGTTCCTCTGTTTTCTTGAGTTCTGGAATTTCTGAGTTGACATATTTGTTGTATCCTTGTATTATTTTCATTGTTGTTGTTGCACTTAATGTTGTGATGCATGAAGTTTCTGCCGTGCGGTTGTTGTTGTTGTAATGCACGAGGTTCCTGCCTAGCGGTTGTTGTTATTGTGATTCATGAGATTTCTGCCGTGCGGTTGTTGTTATGGGGTTGTACGAGGTTTCTACTGTGCCATTGTTACTATTGATATTTGCACATGCGGCGTGACAAGACGGTATATATATATATATGTGTGGGTTGCGCATGTGGCGAGACAAGGTGGGAACATTGTTATGCACGTGTGGCGGGACAAGGCAGGCACTTACTTTATTATTTCACATGTGGCGAGACAAGGTGGGAACATTGTTATGCACGTGTGGCGGGACAAGGCAGGCACTTACTTTATTATTTCACATGTGGCGAGACAAGGTGGGAACATTGTTATGCACGTGTGGCGGGACAAGGCAGGCACTTACTTTATTATTTCACATGTGGCGAGACAAGGTGGGAACATTGTTATGCACGTGTGGCGGGACAAGGCAGGCACTTACTTTATTATTTCACATGTGGCGAGACAAGGTGGGAACATTGTTATGCACGTGTGGCGGGACAAGGCAGGCACTTACTTTATTATTTCACATGTGGCGAGACAAGGTGGGAACATTGTTATGCACGTGTGGCGGGACAAGGCAGGCACTTACTTTATTATTTCACATGTGGCGAGACAAGGTGGGAACATTGTTATGCACGTGTGGCGGGACAAGGCAGGCACTTACTTTATTATTTCACATGTGGCGAGACAAGGTGGGAACATTGTTATGCACGTGTGGCGGGACAAGGCAGGCACTTACTTTATTATTTCACATGTGGCGAGACAAGGTGGGAACATTGTTATGCACGTGTGGCGGGACAAGGCAGGCACTTACTTTATTATTTCACATGTGGCGAGACAAGGTGGGAACATTGTTATGCACGTGTGGCGGGACAAGGCAGGCACTTACTTTATTATTTCACATGTGGCGAGACAAGGTGGGAACATTGTTATGCACGTGTGGCGGGACAAGGCAGGCACTTACTTTATTATTTCACATGTGGCGAGACAAGGTGGGAACATTGTTATGCACGTGTGGCGGGACAAGGCAGGCACTTACTTTATTATTTCACATGTGGCGAGACAAGGTGGGAACATTGTTATGCACGTGTGGCGGGACAAGGCAGGCACTTACTTTATTATTTCACATGTGGCGAGACAAGGTGGACTATGTTAGGGATTGATTTATGATGATTTGTGATGGCATGGGGGCATTCTTGTTGTTGATATTGTGTAGTGGTGTACTTACCTATGTGAGCTTTATCTTGTCAAAGCTGGGAGAAAATATTTTTCGTGCTGTCTGTTCTTTTTCCTTATGCTTATTTGCTGGTATGGACTATATTAGGACACTTGCACAAGCATACACGTAGTTAAGCACTCTTATCTGATAAGAGGTGTTCTTGATATTGTTGAGCATAGATGCTCACCCTTGTTTACTTGCCTTCCATGTGAGAATGGCTCTATTGGCACGTGAGTCGTCAGTGCGATTATGAATTGTTATGAGTTCACATGATGCCAATTGTTAGGGTTCAGGTATTAAGACCCATGAGTTGTGATTTGTCCGAGGTTCGATACCTCGTGGAGTTTGTTGACATAAAACCTGATGTAAAAGCGGTTGTAGTTTCTGAGTTATTACTTGTCCTTGCTGTATTTGTGATTCCGAATTTAGGTTGTGTTCCATTCACTTTTCTGAAGTCATTTTTATGGTATTTCGCTGATACTTGTTGTTTCCTTTCTTATTGCCATTACTCTATTGTGAGCCATATCGCACAGTCTTTATGTAGATATCATATTTCTATTGTTCATATACTTATACTTGTTCAGTTTATTAGACCAATGGGTGTCTTGATTGTTCCTCGTCACTACTCCATCGAGGTTAGTCTTGATACTTACTGGGCACCGCTGTGGTATGCTCATTCTACACTTCTGCACATTTTTGTACTGATCCAGTATTTGTTCGTTAGTAGCTGTGCGGGTCGTTATTTTGGCGACTCAAGGTAAACCTGTTGATGCGTTCGCAGGCTTCGGAGTCACCTTCAGGTTTTTGTTTTGCACTGTTTATTCTTATTTCTGGACAGTTATATTTAGAAGTTTTCTAGCAAACACTCTGTAGAGCTTATGACTTGTACTACCGGTTTTGGGAATTGTAAATTTTAAGAGATTTCTATTTCAAATTGTTAGATGCTTTTTTTAATAATGTTCTTGTTTTAATTAATGTTAGGCTCATCTAGTCCCTAAGAGTAGGTGCCATCACGATACCTAATCGGAGGGGAAATTGGGTTGTGACAGTTACATCATGAAATCCTTCTAATTATTAACTGATTTTCACTATCTTCCTATAGATTGTTATTGCTAGAACCGTTGGGGCGTTGCAGTAACTTAAGGAAAGCTCGGACAAGGTATGTTGGCTAAACCCCTTCTTCTTAGAATTGAATCCCACGGTGTTCGTGCGATTAGTGTACGCCCCAAATTGATCATTATAGAATTGGTTATTCCGAATATGCTTGTGTTGAAGGATATATGTTCAATATGTATTCTAAATGCTTCATCATGTCATCTTATAATTTGAGGATGTGTTCAAAATATGGAATATGTTTTAAAAATATTAAGACTTCAAGTCAAGATCGAATAAAGGATGTTATGCCTAATTGTATGAAAAGCCTATATGTGCCTAAGATTCCCAAATTTCTCATATGTGTATTTAATGTCTTGAATGTAACGCCTTATTGCTTTTAATGATGATAATGATGTTTGAATGTGGAAAGTGGAACTTGAAGTATGAAATACGGCCAAGTGCCAAGAATGACTTTATAATTGTGGCCACGTGTGACAATGAATGGAAAAGAGGTGAAAGAAGTATGAAGTGAAATAATTGATTGAAAAAGGTAATGTCTCAGGTGAGACGGCCTAGCCGATCGGGCCGTGATCGGATGCCATGCCGCACACATAATGGTGACTGTGCTGGAAATTATAATTGAAATTGTGGTTCTGGTTGATGTCTCAAATGAGATGACCTAGCCGATTGGGTCGTGATCGGACTCCGTGAAAGAATACGTTGGTATTGTGAATTGAGGTATATCGGCACTGAAGATCACCCAACCTAATATGATGGAAATTGACTTGAAAACTTATGTGGTTCTTAACTTGATGTTTTAGTATTGTTTGAAGCTCTTAGTGAAATCATGACCCCTCCCCCCCCC
>AWOL01S0029920.1:64421-109203 GCA_000715115.1 Nicotiana otophora
CGTGCTATTATTCATTCTATTGAGATGGTGTTTAGTTTTACATACTAGTACTATTCAATAATACTAACGTCCCTTTTTCCGGGGGCGCTGCATCTTTAAATGGTTACAGGTGGTTCCATAGCAGGAGGCATTGATATGTGATGGCGGTACACTCTCTTCAGCTGACATGGTGAGCCCCCTTCATTTCGAGATCATGTATCTTTCGTTTCTCATGTACTGTGTTTTGAGGTATAGCAGGGGTCTTGTTGCCGGTATTTCCATATTACTCTTCAGTTGTACTTAGAGGCTCTGTTGACAGGTTGTGGGTGGTGTTTGATGTTGGGAATTAAATTAGAACTGTTCGTATTTGGCAACATATTTTTAATTAAATCTATAAACTTGTACTATTTTGGAAATATTGAATGATGATGTTAATGGGAATGAAATGGAATTGGTTAATGAAATCTTTTCAGTATTTGATTAATGGAGTACATCTTCTCTTTATTCAGGGATGAATTTGGGTAGAATAAAATCTAACAGGCTTGCTCAGCCGGGTTTAATCGGTTGAGCGCCGGTCATGCTCCCCGATTTTGGGGCGTAACAAGATATCTTCAAAAACATTTTTTTAAGAGAATTGCTTTCTAAATATTATTTTGCTTAACCACTGGTAAAGAAAATAAAAACAATTTTCCAAAAGTATTTTCTTAAATCATGTTTAAATGACAATGTTCGAAAAATGTCTTTAAATAAAATCATTTCAAGAGTAGATAAATTAGTTTATTATTTACTTTATATTTTACAAATAAGTTCTCTCCTTTTCTCTTGCGAGGTACTAGCTTATGAAGTCACTTTCGAATGGTGACATTCAGAGAAGGATTGAAGACAACCCCTCATCGAATCCCCGCCTCGTACTTCCCGTTCTTAGGTGTACCTAAAACGTAAAGGATAGTAAAATCGTAGCTAGATGTTGTGGTTGCTTATTTTTTATATTATTTGCTTGCTAAACACATAGGGTAAACTGCATATAGTTAATAATCGGACTAACTTGCAATATTGTGTCAAGTAATTCTTGAAGTTTGTATGAGATGTTGAATGTATTTTGTAACATGATTAATTAATTTAGAATCGGTGTATAGACCTTACTAGTTAAATTAATCATATACATTAAAATGAAAATATGTCATTTTGTTACAAAAAAAATAAATAAATGATTGTTTATGCCATAAAAGTATATGAGCATCCTTTCCGAACCTCCTTGTATATAAATCCTTCTTTAATTGAGGCGCTTCGGATAAGTATAATTTTCATAGATATTTGTCATGAACTGGAATACCAGCCTCGGGGCCGTGATGGCGCCTAACATCCATTTGCTAGGCAAGCCGGCGTGAGATAGTTAAATGGCCAAATTTTAACAGTTTAATCAAGGTGATGATAAGTAACGAGAGATATGAACTCAATCTAATACAACACCAGTATAAGTCATGTAATAACATCCACTCCCAAAGATCCAGAGTCAGGAGTACACGAGCTACTAGAAGTTCTACAAACAGAGTCTGAAATAAATACAACTCTTTCGAATGACATGAACAGTAAAAGAGGGAAGAGGAAGGGGACTCCAAGGTCTGCGGACGCCATCAGATCTAGCTCAAGTCTCCATATGCAATAATCCTAGTTGACACACCTCACGCACCGATGGGACTAACACCAAAATCTGCACAAGAAGTGCAGAAATATAGTATGAGTACAATCGACCCAAAATACTCCGTAAGTGTCGAGCCTAACCTCGACGAGGAAGTGACATGGCTATGATAGGACACTTATGTAATTAAACATGTACAAACATATATGTACAAAAATTAACAAAAAAGAGATTTAAAAATGTACAACTGGGAGGGGATATGCGAAAGGGGGAAAAGATATGATAACTACGACAGGTATGACATACAAAGATTGCCAAATAACTCATCAACCAATGAAGACAGATAAACATATGGTATAAAGATGGCAAGGTATCATCCTTCGCATTTTTACTCTCATCCTTACCATGAAATGATGACATAAGTAAAATGAAATGGCACGGCATCACCCTTCGCGCTTTTATTCTCGATTTGCCCATGCATCAATGAATCATTGGGAAGAATGGCACGGTATCACCCTTCGTGCTTTTACTCTCGATCTTACAATGTAACAATGGATAGATGATATAGATGGTACGACATCACCCTTCGTGCTTTAATTCTTCTCCTCACTATGTATTAATCAATAAATGAGATAGTGAAATGTCACAACATCACCCTTTATTCTTTAACACTCTCCCTTACCACGTAGTAAAGATAATATAAATTCTAGAGATAAATAGTGCAGAGAATATGCTTTACGTCAAATATGATTCCAAGATACCAACCCTCAACTTCCAGAAATACTTAACCATTACTAATTAAGCAATAATTACGGAAGGAATGATCAAATACGTAATAATATAATCTAAGCATGGATATCATACTTAAAAGGCAACAAATCACAAGGATACAAGTTACGCCAGCATGCTTTATCCTACAACAACGCATAAATGCTCGTCACCTCATATATACATTGTACCCACACGTTAATCACGCAGCAGATAGGCAAACAAGTCCTAATCCCTCAAGTCAAGGTTAACCACGATACTTACCTCGCTTTGCTATCAAATCAAAGCTCATTCAAGGCCTTTTCTCTAAAATCCGCCTCCAAACCAATCGAATCTAACCAAATATCATTCAAATAATTCAAAATAATCTTTAAAAACTGACCGTGAGTGAAAAGTATTCAATCTTTAATGATTTCAGAAAACGTCAACCAAAGTCAGCCCCGTACCTGCTTGGTCAAAACCCGATATTCAGACCAAAACCCAATCACTCATTCACCCCGAGTCAGGTTATTTAATTAGTTTCGAAATACGACCTCAATTCGAGTTCTAAATCCCAAATTTTAAAACATCCCTAATTCAAACCAAATCCCTAATTTGTACCATGAAAATCCTAGATTTGATGTTGAAAACTTATGAAATGTAACGGGTAATTGAAAAGAAGTAGATTAAAGTCACTTACCAATGAAGTTAGGAAAACATCTCTTGGGAAAATTGCCTCTAGGGTGTTTAGGATTGAGTGTTTGAAAGAAATGAGCCAAATCATTTTCCCCCCCTCTTTTGTCCAGGCGCATATGTCGCAATTGTGACCTGGGGTTTGCAAATGTAAACCCCGCAAATGCGAGAAATGCTTCGCTAATGCGCAGAAGCCCACATCTCTGCTGCCATCACAATTGCGATGGTTTGCTCGCAAATGCGAACACTGGAGCTTTGTAAAAGCGACCAATTGATCGCAATTGCGATCCTTGTTGTCCCAGTCCCTCTTCACAATTGAGAAGATGTTGTTTAAAAATGAGAACCTGACAAAGGCCCTGTATTATCGCAAATGTGAATCAGACGTCGAATTGCGAGGTCTGAGGCCTGTGCACCAGAACCAGCAAAGTCCTAACTCTTTCAACACTCAGCTACGCGTCTGAAACTCACCTGAGCCCTCGGGGCTCCAAACCAAACGTGCACACAAGTCCAAAAACATCATACGAACTTGCTCGCATGATGAAAATACCAAAATAAAACCTAGAACTACGAATCGGACACCAAAACGAATGAAATTTTCAAACAAACTTAAGAACTTTCAATTTTTCAACGAGACATCCGAATCACGTCAAATCAACTCTGTTTTGCACCAAATTTTGCAGACAAGTTATAAATACTGTAACAAACTTATACCCAAGTTCCGTGACGAGCGCAAAAACTACACTAAAATATGCTCGCTAGTCGAATATAGTCGTATCCACATGGATTGGAGTTAAACAATATAATCGTAGTTTGTAGCTAGATTACTATCCAAGATGATCAACAATTTAGATTTATGTGATTAAAACTAAATTTATCTAGGAAACTATACTATTGGCTAATGAAAATCAATGCAAGTATTAAGCAAAGAAAGTTATCAATTGGGAGAAGATAGGGTTGATAGGATAGATGCAATATAAATGTTTGGGATTTAACTCTAGATAATTCACTTCTAATGTTCAAGGGAGTCTCTCGAATTCACTTGGTTAAAAGTTCAATTGATTAGTAGAAACTCCTCTCTCGATTAAGTCTCAACTTCACAAGATGAACCAATTTTGAGCACGTGAAGATATGCAAGAATTCGTAGTGGATTAGTATTTAGGAGAACCTCTCACGATTATCCTCCTAACTAAGTTAATAAACAATTCAACTAGCCTCTTCCAATTACCAAGTAGAATTAATGACTCAACCAATAAAATATAATGCAATAAGATCACAAGTTATGCCTCTCTCGATTACATTAACAAGTGAATATAGATGCAACAATTAAAACAACCAAAACGGTTCAATACATAAAACTAGAGTTAATTATCAACAAACAAGTATCAATACACAAAATCCATCAAACCCAAAAGAGAATTACTCCATGGATATGGAGTAATTCATCATAACAATGTTTAAGTTAAAGGAAAGCATAAAACAATCTAAACCCCTGTCTTGAGTGAGGATTGAATGATGAAATCCTTGAGCTTATGCTTCTCCTCCTCTTACTTGGCTTACTTCGGCCTAAGATGTGTTAAAATTCCTTCAAATAACGTTTTTACATGTACTTATACTAAGTAGGGTCATGCCCATACAAAAACTCCTTTTCCTGCATGAACTGGATAATAACTCTATAAAAATTGCATAGGCGTGCCGCATGGGGCGACGTGCCTCACGGGGCGGTTGTAGGATAATTCAAAGAGTTAAAATCTGTCAGGCATCCGGAAAATGTACAGGTGCGGCGCGCCATGCGCTGCAGGTGTGTTATTTTCTCAGAGTCCGGATTTTGCTTGACTTTTTAATATCCAGATGTGGTTTTCGACCCCCGAACGCAATCCCGGCTTAATCCCTTGGGCTTTTACTCATATTTCAAAGCTCCAATTAGCTCAAATTCATTCCGTAATATCTACATAGCTCGAAATCCTCCTACAAGGCATAAAACACACAATTAGTGCAAAACATTAGCGATTAAAGCTCAAACTCAATTAAAGTGCAGTAAATTAAGTGTAATAAGAGACTAAAACACGAGATTATAGCCTACCATTAACACCCCACACTTAAACCCTTGCTCGTCCTCGAGCAATCATACCACACTTTATATAGACAAGACTTTATTTAGCAACTCTCCTAACTCATTAAACCAAGAATATTTAAAATAGACTAAGCACAACAACGTAATATCCTCACCTCAAGATTTGACTCAAAAGCACCACGCATTATTTATAACCCGTTCACTTACTCTAACACATAAGTCAATGACATTACCTTTCCTTCGTGAATCATGTTCCCTCACAACAATAGAGAGTAGTTCCGCACACAATCAACTTTAACAACAATTAGGAACTCAATATAGAAAGAATTCGCTCACTCTCAGAAATAACATTCATATGCCACAAAAGAAGAACCATAGGCCTGCCCGTAGTGTACTACTCAACTAATCGAGCTCATTCAGTCAAGGATCAAATAGGACTTTAATTGGTTGTTATGTAGGCTGCGGGACGGATAGGATACATTTAGATATAAGAGTGACTACACCTCCCTAAGCACTTTAATACATACAATTTAACATTCAAAACCCCACACTTATGCCAAACCATACTCCACCGTAACATCATTATACATTAATTCCCAACTTCTTTAAGAACAATTACATCAAGATTTGCCACTATCATGGAATATTTTGCACAACAATACAATTATTTTTTTCTTTCTCTTTCAATTCAAGTGGCTCTTACTTTTTTTAAAACATTGTACCTTTCTCCTTATTTAATTAGTTTCATTCAAAAGTCTAACCAATCACCCCATACTTCAACTTTTACAAAGTTCATAACAAATTTAAGTGCTCATGAGAGGTACAAGGTTCAAAGAGATAATCAATTCAAACAAATGGTTAAGTCTTGTAATGTGGTTGCCAAAGAAACATGATTATAGGCTCAAAGGGGTTAACTAAGATACATAACAATTATGTGGGTAATAACATATAAGTGGCTCAATAAAGAAACACCTATGTCACTTCCAAGACTGAACAAAACTATCATTTCACGCTGCAAACACTCGGGGCAAGTTCTAGACATCAAATTCAATGCACAGAATACACAAAACCTTACACACATGGCACATAATTCACTCAAGATTGGACTATCAAGACACTCTAGTCAAAGCCGTTAAGCAAAGTTAAAATTATACAATTTAAAGTGCTTATGCAAGAGTCAAAAACTGAGCCTAAGCGTCACAACTAAAGCACTCACTATTCTCAAGGAATAACCAAGACAAAAGATATTTCCTTCAATTCAAAACATAGCACAGGGTTTCCTACTACTAAAAAAATAAAACTAACTACACCCGGTTTAAACAAAATCCCTGGAAAAGAACTGCGGCACAAAGAAAAACCAAGGGAGAATTATTACACTACCTAACAAAAGAAAATCTTTTTGTCTTTTTCTTTAGACTTTAATACCACAAGAAACCCGTCGAATGATATCCATCGTCGGGAAAAGTCAAAAAATTTAAATTTTTATGGTTTTTTCTCATTTTTCTATCTCTAACTACTAAAACAACAAAACTAAATTACTAACACAGACACATACAACATACAATTTTCTTACCCCACACTTTAACTTATGGTATGTCCCCATAAAACGCAATTAAAAATCGTAAGGTGGAGGAAACTTCCCTGAATTTTCAATCTGGGTCTGAGTCGAAGTCGGGCTCCATTGCACGTCCCTGAGCCAATGCACACATCCATGCAGATAGCTTCTTCTCAGCCTTCTTGGGGTACACCCCACACTTGTCTTTCTCAATCACTGGGACCTTCTCTTTGGAACTTTTCACTCTCCACTCTACACTTGCAACCGGCTTCTCCTTTATCACCCACATCTCTACATTCATCTTGAACATCACAGTTTTTTCACCCAATCTAAGCATGAGTTTTCTAACATGTATATCCACTATTGCTCTACCCGTTGTTAAGAATGGTCTTCCTAAGATAAGGAGGACCTCTTTGTTCTCCTCCATCTTCACCACAATGAAATCTACAGGAAATATGAACTTATCTACCCGAACTAATACATCTTCCACTATCCCCTCGGGTATTATAATTGTTTGGTCTACTAGATGCAAAGATATTGGTGCAGATCTTATCTCTCCAAGCTCATTCTGCAGTTTCCTGTAAATAGGCAAAGGTATTAAATTAATTGAGGCATCATAATCACACAAAGACTTATCAAAATTAAGAGTGCCTAACAAGCAAGGTATAGTAAACATCTCTGGATCTCCACAGTTTTGTGGGAGTTTGTTTTGCAAGATTGCGTTGTAATGCTCTGTGAGCTTGACTATTGATGTCTCTTCTATATTTCTCTTTTTTGTCAGGATTTCCTTCAAGAACATTGCATAAGCTAGCATTTGGGAGAGAACTCCAGTGAATGGAAAATTTACATTAACATTTTTTGTCATATCCAGAAATCTCTCAAATTTCTTGTCCAACTTCTCTCTATAAAGATTTTGGGGAAAAGGTAGAGCAGGCATGTGCTTGCTCACATCATCAGATTCCTCCCTTCTCGAAGTTCCTCCTTCTTATTTTTCTCAGCTCCCTTCTTGCCTTTTTTTTCCTCAGTATTTTTATCATCTTCAATTTTTAGATCCTTCCCACTTTTTTAAGGCGCATATTCTTTGTGAATTGGAGTGGGATCTTTCAACACTTGTACACTTCTCAAGGTTACAGTATTTACCGTTTCTTTGGGATTCTTTTCAGTATCAGCTGGTAGAGTACTTGGGATTCTCTCAGATAATATAGTTGCGATTTGTCCCACTTGTCTCTCCAAGTTACGCAAACCTGTCCCAAGTTATTTGATAGCTGCACCATGAGCATCTAATCTCTCATCAGTCTTGACAATGTCGGATTTTATCATATCTTCTAACCCAGACTGAATTGGCTGTTGAGGCTGAAACTGCGGCCTCGACTGATTCCCAAAACCAATAGCTCCTTGAAATCTGGAGTTATTTTGTTGCCATGCATTTGCAGTACCCCCAGGTGAACTCCATGAAACACCGAGGTGCTTCTGACCCATTGCATTGAAGTTATAATTTCCCACAACATTTACTTCCTCAGTTGAGGCTTGACACTCATGAGTAGGGTGTCATCTTCCACATATATCATAAGTTGCGTGATTCTCACTCTGTATTGAAACTAAGTTCAAATTCCTTATCTCTTTCGCCATGGCATCAAGATGTACCTGTACATATGTGTTATCATCAACCCGGGGAACACCATTCGCCCTTCTTCTTTCAGCAATTTTAGAGGTCCACTGATTTGCATCTTCAGATAATTCATTGAGAATGATGACTATATCCTCTGGTGTCTTTTTCATCAACAGACCTCCAGCTGCATTGCTTAATGTTTTGCATGAGGCCGGTGTCAATCCATCTCAAAAGTCCTGGAGTTGCATCCAGAGTTCAATTCCGCTATGTTGATACTTTAGCACTATCTCCTTAAACCTCTCCCAAGTTTCAAACATAGTTTTAGTCTCATTTTGACAGAAGTTATGGATTTCTCTTCTAAACTTTCCAGTTTTAGCTGAGGAGAAATATTTAGCAAGAAATTTTCTAGTCATCTCCTCCCATGTTCTAATCGATCCTTGGGGCAAGCTTCAAAGCCAGTGGTTTGCATCATCTATAAGTGTGAAGGGGAATGCCCTTAGGTAAACTGCATGTTGTCACACACCATTGTATTGAAAGGTGTTCATTATCTTCTAGAAGTCCATCAGATGACTGTTTGGATCTTTGTTCATCTTTCCTCTAAAGACACAATTATTTTGAATGGTTTGGAGCAACACTTGCTTCAATTCAAAATTGTTGGCTGCAACTAGAGCTGGTCTCATACTCGATAAGCCTTGGTTGTAGACAGGTCTAGCATAATCACCAAGTGGTCTCCCTTGGTCGAGAGATATACCGGTTTGCACCCACAGGCTGATTCTGAACCATTCTTCGAGCCCTCTCCTCCTCATAAGCAATTTGTGCATCTCTAAGTGTTGTTTCTTCAGCATCCCTTGCAGCTTTATCTCTGAGTTGGGCTGCCTCTCTCGTAGTCAAATCAACATTATCATCATCTCCAGCCATGTCTTCCTTGGTTGAGGATTTCCCAACCTTCTCTACTTTCTCGGCGAGATTTCTTTTCTTCTTCACCAATCTAACTTGTAGCTTGTGCACATTCAAAGAACACCAAACGTAAAAAGGGAAAAATAAAATAAAATAAAATGATAAATTCCTGAATTAGCACTACAAACTATTTCAAACACTATTGATTGCCAATCCCCGACAATAACGCCAACATTTGACAAGCGCAAAACACACACTAAAATATGCACGCTAGTCGAATATAGTAAATTAAAATATCGTAACCACAGAGATTAGAGTTAAATAGTATTATCGTAGTTTGTAGCTAGATTTGTTATCCAAGATGATCAACAATTTTGGTTTATGTGATTAAAACTAAAATAAACTAAGAATCTATACTATTGGCTAATGACAATCAACACAAGTATTAGGCAAAGGAAGTTATTAATTGGGAGAAGATAGTGTTGATAGGATAGGTGCAAGATCAATGTTTGGGATTTAACTCTAGATAATTCACTTCTAATTTTAAAGCGAGTCTCTCGAATTCACTTGGTTATTAGTTTAATTGATTAGTAGAAACTCCTCTCTTGATTAAGTTTCAACCTCGCAAGAGGAAACGATTTTAAGCACGTGGAGATATGCAAGAATTCGTAGTGGATTTGTATTTAGGAGAACCTCTCTCGATTATCCTCCTAACTAAGTTAATCAACCATTCAAATAGCCTCTTCCGATTACTAAGAAGAATTAATGACTTCAACTAACAAAATATAATGCAATAATATCACAAGTTTTGCCTCTCTCGATTACATTAACAAGTGAATATAGATGCAACAATTAAAACATCCAAAATGATTCAATACATAAAACTAGAGTTAATTATCCACAAACAAGTATCAATACACCAAATCGATCAAACCCTAAAGAGAATTACTCCATGAATATGGAGTAATTCAACATAACAATGTTTAAGTTAAAGGAAAACATAAAACAATACAAACCCTTGTCTCGAGTGAGGATTGAATGATGAAATCCTTGAACTTTTGCTTCTCCACCTCTTCCTTGGCTTACTTCAGTCTAAGATGTGTCAAAAGTCCTTCAAATAACATTTTTACATGTATTTATACTAAGTAGGGTCGGGCCCAAACAAAAACACCTTTTCCTACGCGAACTGGGATAATAACTCTGTAAAACTTGCACAGGCGCGTTGCATGGAGCGACGCGCCACGCGGGGTGATTGTGGGAAAGTTCAGAGAGTTAAAATCTGCCAGGCAGCCGGAAAATGTACAGGTACGGTTCGCCACGTGCCCCCCCACGCGCCGCCCCACGCGCCGTAGGTGTGTTAATTTCTCAGAATCTAGATTTTTCTTGACTTTTTGATATCCAAATGTGGTTTTCGACCCCCGAACGCGATCCCTGCTTAATCACTTGGGCTTTTACTCAGACTACAAAACTCCAAATAGCTCAAATTTATTCCGTAATATCTACATAGCTCGGAATCATCCTACAAGGCATAAAATATACAATTAGTGCAAAACACTAGAGAGTAAAGCTCAAAATTAATTAAGCGACTAAAATACGAGATTATAGCCTACCATCATTCCGGAAGCAAAATTCGAACCTGGTAGCAACAAAGTCAACTTACGGTCAAACTTAGGAATTCTTTAAACCTTTAGAGTTCTAGTTTTCAACAAATTGCGTTAATTCAAGGTAGGGACTTCCAAATTTGATTATGGTACCCACCGGGACCGTCAAAACACTGATCGTGGTCCGTTGTTGACCGTAGTTAACTCAAATACGTTTTAAGGCACTATTTCACATTTTCATCAATCGTCTCATAAAACCATTCAGGAAAAAAGACACAGATTGTGCACGCAAATGAAAGAGGGCTAAACGGAGCTATTCGAGGTCTCAGAGCATAGAAATGAAGAGTAAAACAATAAATGATCTATCGGGTCATCACATTCTCCATATCAAAACAAACATTCGACCTCGAACGGACATAGAAAGGTATGTAGACTGGTGAAAAGGTATGGATATCTACTCCACATGTCTGACTCGGACTCCTACGTGGCTGCCTAGGTCGGCTGACCTCTCCACTGCACTCGAACTGAAGGATAATTATTAGACCCCAACTGCCAGACTTGCCGGGCAAGAATAGCCACCAGCTCCTCCTCATAAGTCAAATCCTTGTCCAATTGGACTGAACTAAAATCTAACACATGGGACGGATCACCGTGATACTTTCGGAGCATGGACATATGGAACACCGGATGGGCTGATGATTAACTAGGTGGAAATGCGAGCTTGTGTGTCTGATATACCTAGGGCTCAACTTGCCCTTCTTTCTGAACCTCATCATACCGTTCATGGGTGAAACCCGGAGCAATACCCTCTCTCCATCCATGAATGCAACATCACAAACTCTACGGTCGGCATAACTCGTCTACCTAGACTAAGCGGTGCGAAGTCGGTCCTGAATAATCTTGACCTTATCTAAGGCACCCTGTACTAAATCTGTACCCAACAACCAAGCCTCCCCCGACTCGAACCATCCAACTGGCGAATGAGACCGCCTCCCGTATAATGCCTTATAGGAGCCATCTGAATGCTCGACTGGTAGCTGTTGTTGTAGGAAAATTCCGCAAGTGGAAAGAACTGATTCCAAGAACCCCTGAAATCCATAACGCAAGCACGAAGCATATCCTCCAATATCGGAATAGTGCGCTCGTACTGCCCGTCCGTCTAGGGATGAAATGATGTACTCAACTCCACCTGCGTGCCTAACTTACATTGTATGGCCCTCCGAAGTGCGAGGTGAACTGCGTACCTCGATTAGAAAAGATAGACACGGGCACGCCGTGAAGATGGACGATCTTGTGGATGTAGATCTCAGGTAACCACCTTGAAGAATAGGTAAATGGAACTGCAAAACAATGTGCCGATTTGGTCAACCTGTCCACAATGACCCATACCGCATCGAACTTTTTCTGAGTCTGTGGGAGTCCAACAACAAAATCAATAGTGATACGCTCCCACTTTCACTCAGGAATCTCTAACCTCTGAAGCAAACCACCAAACCTCTGATGCTCGTACTTTAATTGCTGACAATTTAGACACCGAGCTACATATGCAACTATATCGTTCATCATCCTCCTCTACCAATAATGTTGTCGCAAGTCCGGGTACATCTTAGCGGCAGCTGAATGAATAGGACACCGGGAACGGTGGGCCTCCTCCAGAATTAACTCACGAAGCCCATCCACATTGGGCACACAAATACGAGCCTACATCTGCAAAACCCTATCATCTCCAACAGTAACATGCTTGGCACCACCGTGCCGCACTGTGTCCTTAAGGACAAGTAAATGGGGATCATCATACTCACGCTCTCTGATGCGCTCATACAAGAAAGACCGACCGACTGTGCAAGATAGCATACGACTGGGCTCTAAAACATCTAACCTCATGAAGTGATTGGCCAAAGCCTGAACATCTGCAGTAAGTGGTCTCTCACCAACTGGGATATATGCAAGGCTACCCATACTCATTGCTTTTCTACTCAAGGCATCGGCCACCACATTAGCCTTCCCGGGGTGATACAAAATGGTGATATCATAGTCTTTCAACAGCTCCAACCACCCCCTCTACCTCAAATTGAGACCCTTTTGCTTGAACAAATACTATAGACTCCGATGATCCGTGAATACCTCACACGACATGCCATAAAGATAGTGTCTCCAAATCTTCAACGCATGAACAACGGCTGCCAGCTCTAAGTCATGAAGAAGGTAATTCTTCTTATAAACCTTCAACTGCCGTGACTCATATGCAATCACCATGCCGTCCTGCATCAATGTCGCATAGATCCCAATACGAGATGCATCACAATACACTGTGTAGGATCATAAACCCGTGGGCAACACGAACATTAGCACCATAGTCAAAGCAAACTTGAGTTTCTGAAATTTCAACTCACACTTATCCTACTATCTGAACGGGGCAGCCTTCTAGGTCAATCTAGTTAATGAGGCTGCTATGGATGAAAACCCCTCCATGATCCGGCGATAATAACTCGCCAAACCCAGGAAACTCCAGATCTCTGTAGCCGAAATAGGTCTAGGCCAGTTTTGAACTCCCTCAATCTTCTTAGGATACACCTTTATGCCCACTGCCGCTACAATATGCCCCAAAAGGCGACTGAGTCTAGCCAAAACTCATACTTTGAAAACTTAGCATATAACTGGCTATATCTTAGAGTCTAAAGTATAAACTGAAAATGATGCTCATGCTCCTCTCGACTACGGGAGTAGATCAAGATATCATCAATGAATACGATCATAAAAGAATCCAAATAGGTCTTGAACACCTAGTTATGAGTTCCTAGTATTGTCATCTAGTTTACAAACACTGCTGGGGCATTTGTCAACTCAAATGACATACATTAAGTAATAACTATGACAACATAGTTGAACCATCGTCGGTCATACAATTCCAAAACTGGTAGTGCAAATTAAAAGTTTTTCTAAGAGTAACTAGGAATAACTAGTACATCACCGTCCCAGAACAATAGTAAACAATGGAAATCATATACAATAGAGGGTGACTTCGAGGCGTGCAAATGTCGAGCAGGTATACTTTGAAGTCTCCAGCCGCACAGACATAAGATTTAAACCAACTCGATAAAAAGTACCTGGATCTGCACAAGAATGTGCAGAAGCGTAGTATGAGTACAACACAACGGTACCTAGTAAGTATCAAGACTAACCTCGGTAGAGTAGTTACGAGGCCAGGTCAAGACACCTACCAGACATGTAAACCTGTGTAGTATATAACTTAAAGCTAATAATGGAAAAAACATCAATGCAGGACCAA
This sequence comes from Nicotiana otophora, assembly GCA_000715115.1. NCBI lineage: Eukaryota > Viridiplantae > Streptophyta > Magnoliopsida > Solanales > Solanaceae > Nicotiana > Nicotiana otophora. Next base: position 78,502 of record AWOL01S0029920.1, read on the forward strand.
TAGAAGAAGGATCACAAATTTAAAATAAACGTTGAAAATAATAGAAGCACGAATGGCAACAAGAAATAACTAGGTAATGAACCAACAACATAGTTAGAATACAGATGAAACATAAATGAATTCAAGGAAAACCAACGACAAATCCTTTAATCAAATCGTTATTAATGCATGAATTACAACAAGAATTACCCGAGGTACCACTCCTCGTAATCACAAATCATGAGTCATAACTTCCAAATCTTACCCATATAGAACCTCGCGCCCTCATTAGCAATCACCCTCGCATGACAAAGTCCTCGTGCTACCATGTATATCGTATTCATATCAATATCAATTAAGACAATCGAGGGATAAATTTAAACACAATAAAACACGGTTTTAAACATGAATAAAGTAAAACGTCAAATGAGATATTACGTTTATTTTAGGATTTAAATAAAGTAAAATAAAGGAGAGGTTGTGCCAATAGAGTATCAGATGAGTTTAGTTTAGAAATTACTGAGATGAAGTAAAAATATCGTATTTAAACAAGGTAAAACATCAATAAATCTAACGAGTTAAATATGGAATTCGTTAAAATAAAACGTGATAACAATTTGTAATTAAAGTACATAACAATAAGGTGATGAGTAGAATTTGAGAATCCAATTAAATAAAAAATGTGAGAACCATTTAAATTAGTAAAGCGCCGAATGAGATATGAGTTTTATTTTGAAAAACACACAATCGAAGCACCTTAAGAATTCTTTCATTTAAACCGCTAAATTACTAACTCAATCGGATATGAAATAATGACCATGTGCACATAAATTCACTTTGACAAACAATTTATCAAGAAATAATGGAGGCCAGTTTTGAATTCCCTCAATCTTCTTAGGATCCACCTTTATGGCCTCTACCGCTACAACATGCCCCAAAAAGGCGACTGAGTCTAGCCAAAACCCACACTTTAAAAACATGGCATATAACTGGCTATATCTCAGAGTCTAAAGTACAAACTGAAGATGTTGCTCATGCTCCTCTCGACTACGGGAGTAGATCAAGATATCACCAATGAATACGGTCATAAAAGAATTCAAATAGGGCTTGAACACCCAGTTATGAGTTCCTAGTGTTGTCATTTGGGTTGATAAACACTACTGGGGCATTTGTCAACCCAAATGACATATATTAAGTAATAACTATAACAATATAGTTGAACCATCATCGGTCATACAATCCCAAAACTGGCAATACAAGTCATAAATTTTCTAAGAGTAACTAGGAATAACTAGTACATCACCGTCCCGGAACAATAGTAAATAGTGGAAATCATATACAATAGAGGGTGACTTCGAGGCCTACGAACGTCAAGCAGGTATACTTTGAAGTCTCCAGCCGTACAGACATAAGACTTAAACCAATTCGATCAAAAGTACCTAGATATGCACAAGAATGTACAGAAGCGTAGCATGAGTACATCACAACGGTACCTAGTAAGTATCAAGCCTAACCTTGGTAGAGTAGTGACGAGGCCAGGTCAAGACACCTAGACATGTAAACCTACATAGTATATAACATAAAGCTAACAATGGAAAGGACATCAATGCAGGACCAACAGAAGAAGGATCACAAATTTACAATCAACAGTGAAAATAATAGAAGTATGAATGGCAACAAGAAATAATCAGGTAATGAATCAACAACATAGTTAGAATATAGATGAAACATAAATGAATTCAAGGGAAACCAACAACAAATCAATTAATCAAATCTTTATTAATGCATGGATTACAACAAGAATTACCCGAGGTACCACTCCTCGTAATCACAAATCCTGAGTCATAACTTCCAAATCTTACACATATGGAACCTCGTGCCCTCATTAGCAATCACCCTCGCACGGCAAAGTTCTCATGCTACCATGTGCATCGTATTCATATCAATATCAACTAAGACGATCGAGGGATAAATTTAAACGCGATAAAACATGATTTTAATCTTGAATAAAGTAAAACGTCAAATGAGATATTAAGTTTATTTTATGATTCAAATAAAGTAAAATAAAGGAGAGGTTGTGCCAATAGAGTATCAGATGAGTTTAGTTTAGAAATTACTGAGATGAAGTAAAAATATCATATTCAAACAAGGTAAAACATCAATTAAACTCTAACGAGTTAAATATAGAATTCGTTAAAATAAAACATGATAACAATTTGTAAGTAAAGTACACAACAATAAGGTGATGAGTAGAATTTGAGAATCGAATTAAATAAAAAATGTGAGAACCATTTAAATTAGTAGAGCGAATGAGATATGAGTTTTATTTTGAAAGACACACAAGCGAAGCACGTTAAGAATTAGTTCATTTAAACCGCTAAATTACTAACAACTCAATCGGATATGAAATAATGACAATGTGCGCATAAATTCGCTTTAACAAACAATTTATCAAGAAATAATGAAGGCACAAACTAGCATGTTGAAGTAACATAACAAATCACGTATAAATGCATGACTCACACAAGTTGTCCATATTGTTCCATTACTAGAATACTGACAGTTACCAAATAGGATCAAAATACAAGTGAAGTGATTTAAGAAACCACAATAACCGTTCCAACAAAAAAGGTCCCATGAGAATCACAACAGGGAATAACCTTACTATCACAACAATTTCAACATATAAATATGTTGCATCGTGCAACCCAATCCCACCTATATCATATCATCTGTCCTTATCGCTCCATATCATATCTTTCCACATCATATCAATACCGTTGCGGCATGAAACCTACACCCCAACCAATAAGAAGTAATCAAACAAACTACAACCAACTACGGCATATCACAAAATCAACGAAATAACCAAGCTACACAAAGAAATCACAACGGATGAAACAGTTACATGATAACTCACAAAATCAAATAGCAAGAAATGCCAATTCAAAAACCAATACACGATTTTTGAGAATCAATTAACAACGAAGGCACGTGACAGATAAGCCATGTATTCAACAAGTAATTGCAATTAACAATTAAAAACATATAAGGTAGAACGTGATAAATGAAAGATAGAACATTTACTGACAACTTCAAATAGAGCACGTAAGGGCAAACCTAACAACAAAAGATAAAACATGAAACGATAACTTCAATTAAATGCATGAAACGAGCCTAATAGTCTAAACCGGTCAAATACCATATATAAGCCCGTGTACACACTCGTCACCTAGGGTACGCATCTTTTACATAGTTCATATACTGCAAACAAACCAATTCCTACGGGGTAGTTCCCCCACACAACGTTAAGCAAGATACTTACGTCAAAAGCCCTCAATCAATATTCTAAAATAGCTTTTCCTTTACTATTCACCTCCGACCGGCTCAAACTAACCAAAATCGACTCAATAACATCAAATAATGAAAGAGAAATCAATTCCAATAATTAAAGTTACGATCTTTACACAATTGCCCAAAAGTCAACAAAAGTCAACCCCGGGCTCACCCGGTCAATACCCGGGTCCAAGGGTAGGTCTTGACTACCCATAACCCCACGAGTCCATATATGTGTTTTATTTTCAAATCCGAGTCCAATTCGACTCTCAAATCCGAAATTTTTATTTTTCAAAATTTTGACAAAAATCCCAAAATTTCCTCCTTAATTCTCATAAATTTGATGTTAAATATAATATATAATCATGAAATATTACCGCCCAAAAAGGACCAATTACCTCTATTTCCATTTAGGAATGAATATCCCCAACTCAACCAAGTCATGCACCCCGTACAACCCAAGTGTACCATCACAAAAATCGGTAGAGAAGTGCCACCCAAAAAGGACCAATTACCTCTATTGCTATTCCAACCCAACACCACCGAGCTGACCCATTTCTTTGGTTCCTCCTCGACTTTTCTTCAGGGTAACACTTCTCCCTGTCGGTACACAACGATCCCACAACCAAAGCTCAATGTAGAAGATACTTGCACGAACCACGTAGCCCATAAGCTCATAAACCATTGTACTTCCTCTGAAGCACCCTATAATGCAGCAACCGAGATACCCAAGCTGAAGAGACCTTCTGTGAATCTGAAGTTGCTTCTCTGACCTCTCTGATACTGAAATGTAAAATTATTAATGACGCAAAACTATCTCAAGCCCCAGCATTATCCCATGTGAATCCCAGATCTCTATTATATACATATTTTGGGGAATCCTTCAATACCACATACATATCTCAGGCCAAAAGTGATATAACACATGACCCTGCAATCTGATAGTCGATAGTGGTCTCCCCCACTTGGCACGAAGCCATAGGACAAAACATCCAATGATCCACAATACCAACCTTTGTAACTCGTATACACCAATTATAAGATACCTCAAATCATCTACTAAGCATATGTCCATCCTCATGACAGTCAAACTCACTTCTCCCAGTGCCTTGAATGATAATATTTACCTTTCAGTGAGTAGAAATCCCATATGAACCACATAGTCTCTAATACAACCAACTATCTTCAAATCAACATCCACCTCATGACCTTATCATGATCGCGATGATTAGGCAACAAATTAAATCTTCCCAAGCTCATACTTATCAACCAGATGCTAGAACCTGCTACACCCCCACATGAATAACTAAATGATCTCTCAATATATCCGTATCCTCAGTCTGGACGACACGTGAGACAATGTTTGAGAATCCCTAGCTCCCTCGTAGCTCATCCGCAGTATCACAAACCGTCGGTGCATAGCTGATACTGAGTGCGCAATATCGTACCCAATTGGATGCAAAGGAATATAAGATATATGCTTCAAGCTGAATCAATGCCGCACGATAAGGAATGAAAGAAGTGAAGTTTCCTAATACTTCCATAGCCTCTCAAAGAAAAGTACATATGTCTCCGTACCGATCCGCAAGACTCTACTAAACTTGCTTATGACCCGTAGCACCTATGAACCTAGAGCTCTAATACCAACTTGTCACGACCCCAATTTCCCACCTTAAGATGTCGTGATGGCACCTAGTCTCTAAGAATAGGTAAGCCTAGCACATGCTGATAATTAATGGAATTTAACTAACTTAACTGCAATACATTAAGTAATAAATCTAATAACATAGTTGAACCATCATCGGTCATACAATCCCAAAACCGGTAGTACAAGTCATAATTCTTTCTAAGAGTAACTAGGAATAACCAGTACATCACTGACCCGGAATAATAGTAAACAGTGGAAATCATATACAATAGAGGGAGACTTTGGGTCTTGCGAACGTCGAGCAGATATACCTTGAAGTCTCCAGCTGCACAGACATAAGTCTCAAACCAACTCGATCAGAAGTAAGTGGATCTGCACAAAAATATGCGAAAGCGTAGCATGAGTAGACCAAAGTGGTACCCAGTAAGTGCCAAGCCTAACCTTGGTAGAGTAGTGAGGAGGTCAGGTCAAGACACCTAGCAGACATGTGCATGATATAACATAAAGCTAACTATGGAAAGGACATCAATGTACGAGCAACGGCAGAAGGATAACAAATTACAATTAATAGTGAAAATAATAGAAGCACGAATGGCAACAAGAAATAACCAGGTAATGAAGCAACAATATAGCTATAATATAGATGAAACATGAATGAATTCAAGTAAGGGGAACCGACGACAAATCAATCAATCAAATTTTTCTTAATGCACAAATTACAACAAGAAATACCCGATGTACTACTCCTCGTAATCATAAATCATGAGTCATAACTTCCAAATCTTACACGTATGGCACCTCGTGCCCATATTAGCAATCACCCTCGCATGGAAAAGTCCTTGTGCTACCATGTACATTGTAAGGCCTCGTAAAGTTTTTCCTAAAAACCCGGATTTTGTGATGGCACAGTAGGCATAGAGGTTAATAATAGTAGAAATTCAGTGCGCTGGGGAGTGGAAGGAAAATGTTGGGCAAAAGTAGGCATTTCTGCGGCCCATTAACCACTCTGTGGACCGCAGACTGGTCGCTGAGTGGGACAGTTTTCTAGGGCATTTTTGATGTCAATTTCGCGGCCATAATGTGATCGCATAACTGTTTCGCGGGCCATACTTTGGTCGCATAATCATCCTTAGACTTTTTCGGAGGGAGGTTCCGCGGTGCACTATGCGACCACAGAACCATTCTACAATGCATTATGCGACCGTAGAATAGTTCTGCGGTCTGCACGGTGACCACAGACCAGGTCAGTTTCCTTCCAGTTCTGGCACCCAACTTCACAGACATTTTGCGGACCGCATAACCATTATGCGGTTGCATATGCGACCACGAAACCTGTTCTGAAGCTTCATTTTTGGGGTTTTTAAACCCGACCCTATTCCGTTAAAATACATCCCATAGACCATTTTGAACTTATTTTCTGATATGTTTAGAGTGTGAGAGAGAGGGTCCTAGAGGGAGAAGTGGTCCTTATCAAATTTTTCTTTCAATTCTCACTTAAAACCTTGAAGATTATGAAGAGAGGCACCTAGGTCTTCTTCCTAAGAGGTAGGATCCTATCACCCAAACTCTTAATTTCAAAATATGACTAGAAAGGGCCATTAGTAAGGTAATTCATAGGGATGTGAGTGCTTACCTTGCATGCATGTATCCTTGAAGTATGTGGGAAGATTGTGAGCTAAAAATTATAGAGAATAGGTTGGGGAATGATGGAATCTTCCACAAAAAGGGACTTAAAACATTGATGTACGCCTAGTGTTTGATAATATGCTCAAATGAGCTAAATCCGTGTTCATCTTCCTAATTTTGGTCCAACTTGTTATATTTCGAAAATAGATTGAAGTTGCTAAGACTTCCGGATCATTTTAGAGTTTGAGAAGCTCAATTGAGGTATGTTGGCTAAATCTTCTTCATCTTATAATCGAATCCCACGATGTTCATATAATTGGAGTAAGTCCTTGATCATTATAGAATTGGCGATTTCTAATGTTTTTGTTTTGAAGGATGTAAGTTCAATAATTATTCTAAATGCTTCATCATGTTATCTGAGTATTTGAGGATGTGTTAAAAATGTGGAATATGTGTTAGAAAAGCCCAAATTGTATGAAAAGCCTCTATGTGCGTAAGATTCCCAAATTGCTCATATGTGAATTTAATGTCTTGAATAGGAAGCCTTATTCTTGTTGATAATGATAATGATATTGAATGTGGAAAAGGGGTCTGGAATTATGAAATACGGCCAAGTGCCAAGAATGACTTTGTAATCGTGATCACTAGTAAAAATGAATTGAAAGATATGAAAGAAGTATGATGTGAGATAATTGACTGAAAATGGTAACGTCTTAGGTGAGACGGCCTAGCCGGTCGAGCAGTGATTGGATGCCATGCTGCTCACATGGTGGTACTGTGCTGGAAATTATAATGAAATTATGGTTATGGTTGATGTCTCAATTGAGACGACCTAGCCGATCGGGTCGAGATTGGACTCCATGTAAGAATACGGAGGCATTGTGAATCGTGGAATATCGGCACTAATGATCACCAAACCTAACAACGTGGAAAGTGACTTGAAAACTTATGTGATCTTTAAATTGATGTTTTAATATTATTTGGAGCTCTTATTGAATTTTTGACTGTTCCGCTTGTATTATTATGCATTCTATGGAGATGGTGTTTAGCTATACATACTAGTTCTATTCGACGGTACTAACGTCTCTTTTGCCGGGGGTGCTACATCTTTAAATGGATGCTGGTGGTTACATAGCATACAATTCTTATCACAGATAGTGCTGCATCCTCTTCTTAGCGGACTCGGTGAGCCCCATTTAATTTCGGGGTCATGTATTGTACCTTTTGTTTATATTGTGGTCACGTTTGAGGTATAGCCGGGGCCTTGTTGCCGATACCATCTTTACTCTCTTTTGTATCTTTAGAGGCTCCGTAGACACTATGTGGGTTGTATATGGGTGTTGGAAATGTAAAACAAGTTATGTTTTGTCTGATCACTTGTTCCACTCAAACTATAAGAAATATGTATTTTGAGACTTAAAGGCGCAATGACTAATGAAACGATTTAGGATTATATGAATGAGCTTCCTACTGTATAATTAATGAAATCAAGTCTTTTCTTCATCATGGATGAGTTGGGTAGAAAGTATCTAACAGGCTTGCTCAGTCGGTTCACTCGGTTGAGCGTCGGTCGCACTTCCCGAGGTTGGGGCGTGACATGCATCGTATTCATATCAATATCAACTAAGATGATCGAGGGATAAATTTAAACACAATAAAACACAATTTCAAACTTGAATAAAGTTAACGTCAAATGACATATTAAGTTTACTTTAGGATTCTAATAAGGTAAAACAAAATAAAAGGTTGTGCTAATAGACTATTGGATGCTCTTTGTTCAAATGTTACTGAGATGAAGTAAAAATATCGTATGTAAACAAGGTAAAACATCAGTTAAATCTAACGAGTTAAATATAGAATTCGTTAAAATAAATCGTGAAAACAATTTGTAAGTAAAGTACATAACAATAAGGTGATGAGTAGAATTTGAGAATCCAATTAAAGTAAAAATGTGAAATCGATTTAAATTAGTAAAGCGCCGAATGAGATATGAGTTTTAGTTTTGAAAGACACGCAAGTGAAACACTTTAGGAATTCTTTCATTTAAAGTGCTAAATAACTAACAACTCACTCGGATATGAAATAATGTCCCAATGCATATAAATTAACTTTGATAATCAATTTATCAGGAAATAATGGAGGCAGAAATTAGCATGTTGAAGCAACACAACAAATCACGTATAATGCATGACTTACACAAAGAAGTCCATATCGTTCCATTACTATAATACTGACGGTTACCAAATATAATCAAAATACAAGTGAAGTGATTTAAGAAACAACAATAACCGTTCCAACAATAAAGGTACCATGAGAATCACAACCGGGAATAACCTTACTATCACAACAATTACAACATGTAAATTCGTTGCAATGTGGAACCCGATCCCACCTATATCATATCATCCGTCCTTATCGCTCCATATCATATCTTTTCACATTATATAAATACCATTGTGGCATGCAACCCGCTCCCTAAGAAATAAGAAGTAATCAAACAAACAACAGCCAACTACGGTATGTCACAAAATCAACGAAATAACGAAGCTACACAAAGAAGTCACAACGGATAAAACAGTTACACGATAACTCACAAAGTCAAATAGCAAGAAATGACAATTCATAAACCAAGACATGATTTTTGAGAATCAATTAATAGTGAAGGCATGCGATAGATAAGGCATGTATTGAACAAGTAATAGCAATTAAAAATTAAAAACATAAAAGGCAGAACTTGACAAATAAAAGATAGAACATGTACTAACAACTTAAAATAGAGCATGTAAGGGCAAACCTAATAACAAAAGATATAACATGAAATGATAACTTCAATTAAATAAATGAAAGGAACCAAATAGTCTAAACCGGTTAAATACAACATATAATCATGTTTACACACTCGTCACATCGGGTACACGTCTTTCACTTAGTTCTTATAGTGTAAACAAACCAATTCCTACGGGATAATTCCCCCACACAATGTTAGGCAAGATACTTACCTCCAAAGCCCTAAAGCAATATTCTAAAATAGCTTTTCCTTTACAATTCACCTCCGATTGGCTCAAATCTAACCAAAATTGCCTCAACAATGTCAAATAATGCAAGAGAAATCAATTCCAATAATCAAAGCTATGATCCTTACACAATTGCCCAAAAGTCAACCACGGATCGTTCGGTCAATACCCGGGTCCAAGGGTAGGTCTTGACTACCTATTACCCCACAAGTCCACATATGTGTTTTGTTTTCAAATCCGAGTCCAATTCGACTCTCAAATCCCAAATTTTCATTATTTTCAAAAGTTTAACAAAAATCCCCAAATTTCCTCTTTGATTCTCATAAATTTGATGTTAAATCTTATATATAATCATGAAAGAGAAGAAGCCTTCATAAATGCGAAGCTTGTACAGTTCTGAACCCTTCGCAAAAGCGAATTAAAATGTCGCAATTGCGAACACTGTTCTTCTCGCAAAAGCGACCAGCTGGTCGCAAAAGCGTCTCTTTCCCAGTCCAGACCTTCATCGCAAATGCCATTGTCGCAAAAGCGAATACTTCCTCGCAAAAGCGAGGTCCCTACCCAACATTCCAACATCGGAAAAGCGAGGATGACCCCGCAAATGTGACCGTCGTATTTGCGACTAAAACATCGCAATTGCTACTGAAGCAGCACCAGCACTCTAAATTCAACAAAGCCAATCTGAAATCAATCCGAAACTTTCCCGAGCCCCCGTGGCTCCAAACCAAATATCCACACAATCCTAAAATTATCATACGAACTCGCTCGGACGATCAAAATACCAAAATAACATCAAAAATCACAAATCGGATGCCAAAATGCATGAAAATCACAATGAACTTCAAGAACTTCTATAATTGCAACCAAGCGTTCGAACCAAATCAAACCAACTCAACGACATCAAATATTGCAGACAAGTTCCAAATGATGACATGGACCTATTCCAAGTCTCAAAACCAAAATCCAAACCTGATAGCCTTAAAGTCAAACCATGGTGAAACTTAGGAGAATTCCAAACTTTCAATTGCCATTTTTCGCCAAATGGTGCCGAAACCTTCTAGAAATATCTGAATGTAACTGCGGGCATACGCCCAAGTCCAAAAAAATCATACGGACCTATTGGGACCATCAAAACTCCGATCTGAGGTAAACTACACAAAAGTCAAACTTGATCAACTCTTTCAAGCTCAAGCTTCCCAAGTGAGAGCCATCCTTCAAAATCAATTCTGAGCCACTCAAAAACCAAAGACGACGATGAACGCAAGTCATAATAAACCATGTGAAGCTATTCATTACCTCAAATCACCGAACTGAATGCAAATACTCAAAATGACCGACCGAGTTGTTATATGTATTCTACGACGGGTGGGGTTGAATTAACACTGCTAATGTTGAGGCATGTGCCATTCGATTAGAGTTGATATTGTTCGTGTTGTGTTATGTTCTATGTGTTACTATTATATGCTACATTGAGTTGTGAGACTGTTGGCTATTTTCACACATGAAGCAATTCAGTTTGGGCCTTAAAGCGAAATTCGAGCAAGATGGTTCTTGGGGTGTTGAAATATTGGTTGCGCTTTGGTTATGGTCCTTCCTATTAGTGGTATATGGTACTATCCGTTTCTCCATGGTTATGGTCATAAGCTTCGTGTGTTTGTTGTTGATTTGCATATGGTTGTTGATTTTTATCATTGTGACTCGAGGTATTTCGTATGGACCGGTGTTTGGATAGGTCACGCATTCAAGCAGAGTTATGTTGAGATATGATCTTTTGTGTTAGATTCACGTGTCTTGGTTCTACTATGTGTGATGGGTTCATAGCATTGTGTTTGTGATGGTACTTGTTGCGCTTGCGGGACGATTCTCTCATTTTAGTCATTTTCCATTTTTGGGTACATTTGAATAGTTGCTTATTGGTGTGTGGATTGCATGGTTTGTGGATTTAGGTTGTATTGGTGTGGCATATCAGTAGAATATCTATGTTTGATGAGATGATGTCAGAGGACCTAGAATGGGTGCTATGTGATTTGATTACTATATATTTGGAAAGATAATTTCACGGCTCGGCTTAGAATTTGGCTATGGTTCTTGTTGGACGAGAGAGAACTCCATCACTTGTTGATCTGATGAGCGGTTATGAGTTTCTGCATGTTTCATTCTCCATTGGCAGTGTATGAAGGTTTGGAACAAGGTTTTAGTTGATATGATATTTGTTACTAATACAGAGTTTTTTTTTAGGTAGCTATTGTGACCAAAAGTTACTGCTGTGAGTATATGAGTCATGTGGTATATCGTGTGTTTACATTTTGGGCTATGGTTATGGCTTGATACAGCTTGTTTAGATTTATACAATGTGTATATGCGAGATTCGAGTCTTGTACGGAATTGCAGATGCTTGAAAATGGGTTTCAAGGTTTATAGCCTAAGGTTGAAGAAAGAATCTTCGGTTCAGTCATGTTGTCAGATATTGAGGTGACATGCGATTACCCACGGGTAGGTGTATAATGAGTTTTAACAGTGATTTGATGGCTTTGGAACGACTCTTAGCACGTTCGAGGACAAACGTATGTTTAAGTGGGGGAGAATGTAACAACCCAATCGGTCGTTTTGAGCATTTGCATTCCGTTCTGCCGTTAGAACTCTTGAGAAGTTTCATATGATGTATTATGACTTATGTGAATCCTTGGTTTTTGTTTTCAGGTGATTCGGGAATGATTGGGAAGAACGATTATCAACTAGGAAGCTTTAAGTTGGAAGAGTTAATCATGTTTGACTTTTGATTATTTGATCTCAGATCAGAGTTTTGATGGTTTCGTTAGATCCGGATGGTGATTTTGGACTTGGCATATGCCCTGATTTGCATATGGGCATTTCTAGAAGGTTTCGACACTATTTGGCGGAAGTTGGAAATTTGAAGATTTAAAATATTCGTAAGTTTGACCAAGAGTTGACTTTGATGATATCGGGTTTGAATTATTGTTCCAAGAGTTGGAGTGGGTTCGTTATATCATTTGGAACTTGTATGCAAAATCTGAGGTCATTCCGAGTTGATTTGATATGGTTTGACACAAGTTTTGGAAGTTCAAAGTTCAAACGTTCATTTAGATTGATTTGAGGTGCGATTCATGGTTTTGATATTGTTATGTGTGATTTGAGGCCTCGATTAGGTCCGTGTTGTGTTTTAGGACTTGTTTGTATGTTCAGAATGGGTCCCAAGGGGCTCAGATGGTTTTGGTATTACTGATTGCTGGTGTTTCTGTTGTTCTTCGCGATCACGGATATGAGGTCGCGATCGCAAAGTAATCCCTGCTTCTAGGTGTTTCCTTCATATTCGTGTTTGCAGTAAGATGAACGTGTTTGCATAGAGTTAGGACTGGTCTTTATCGCATTCGCGTCTACTTCTACGCGTTGGCATAGTGATTGGGCTGAGCTGGGCAGGACGATGGTTTCCTCTTCGTGTTTGCGACGTTGCTCATATGTTCCCGTAGTTTTGTCAGCTTTGTGTATCGCGTTCGCGAGGCTTATGCCGCGAACACGTAATGTTAATTGTGGCAGCATAATATTTGTACATTGCGATCGCGAGGGTACTACCGCGGTCGCGTAGGGTACCACTGGTTAGTGCATATAAGTACTCTATTTCGAACCTTTGAGTTATTTTATCACATTTTGATTTGGGGAGCTCAGGTTTTGGCAATTTCGGAGAGGATTTTCACAACATGGATTGGGTAAGTACTTTTTACTCGGATTTTATGATATTCCATGATTCTATCTTGGATTTTGGCATTTGATTGACTACTTTGAAAGGGAAATTGGTGATTTTTGTCTAAAGTTTCTTATTGAGTTGTGAACATCAATTCAGAGTCGGATTTAAGTTAAATTAGTATGGCTGGACTCGCAGTTGAATGGTTGTCGGAATTTATAAATTTTGCCGGGTTCCGATGTGTGGGCCTGGGTTTGACTTTTTGGTTGACTTTTAGTAATTGATTAAATATTCGATCTTTATCGTCTGGGTTTGTGTCCCATTCAATATTTGATATTTTTGAGTTGCTTTTGTCTAGTTTCGAGCCGTTCGGATGTCGATTTGTGTGGGACGGAGCTTATAGAGTAATGTTTGGCTTGCTTGGTAGTTGATTTGGCTTGCTTGAGGTAAGTAGCTTATCTAAACTTGATTGGGGCACTAGTTGCCTGGATTATTTGTGATAGATACGTGATATGGGTGCGCATATGTGTGGGGTTTGAGCCCATGTGCGAGCACCAGGGTAATTATCCATGCTCGGGGTAGTGTTTAGGCTATGTTATGCCTAGAGTTGACTGTTAAGCTTTAAGCTATAATATTTCTCATATTTGTAAAATCGTTGTGGACTATCTGAGCTAGGTTTTAGGTTACGAGGAGGCTAATTCCCTAAATAAACTTGGTAATTGCTATTCTTGTGATGAAATGTCGATTTCAGCTATGATTGCACTCATTGCACATGCCTACATTTTAGCATGTTATTATACTAGTCTAGGAAAATGAAAACAGATATTTATCCATCATATTCATGTATTCTTGTATACTTGCTTTTGTGTGATATGATTTTGACTGGATGCCTGTGACCACGCCGGGTAGATTGTGTTGATGTTCCTGTGACTATGCCGGGCGGATCGTGTTGTTATGCCGGTGACCATGCCGGGTGGATTATGATATTGTGCACGTGACCATGCTAGGCGGTTTGATGTTATTAGCACATGAGTTGTCCGTGCAACATGTGATTTATCCGTGCGGATCCAGACATTTATATTATAGCACGTGAGTTATCCGTGCAGTTGATATTATTAGCACGTGCGCTGTCCGTGAGTTGTCCGACCAGTATATGGATACGGGTCCATCCCCCTAGGGTCACCCTCTCATGTTTCGCACTTGATGGTGTACACATGGATTGTGAGAAACCGACGGGATACTGGTTGATATGAACTCTGGGAGAGCTGGTTATTGTTATTGTATCGGATTGCATGCCGCAATAGGCCTTATTGGCTTATAGTTACTGGATCGGGTTGCACGCCGCAACAAACTGTTATTTGGTAATTGCATTTCACCCTTATTTGCAATTTCCTTGATTGTTGCCTGCTTTACTTGCATATCTTGTTTATATGTTGGATTGTTGACTGAGTAAAACACTTTAAAACAAAGAATTTTGAGCATCAAAGCGGTTATACCTGAGATTTCTCTTATTCGATCATATATCTATTCTATACTTATTGAAATTATGAACTGTACAAGCGTTGGTGAGTATCATTTATAGATCATGCTTGTTGTACCTCGTCGAGGTTAGTTAGGATACTTATTGAGTACATGGGGTCGGTTCTACCTATACTACACTTCTACACCTTGCATGCAGATCTTGGTGTTGATGCTGCTGTGTATGGTGAGGGCATGAATTTAATATGTACCTGCATTCCAGCTATGGCTATCACTTGTCCTTGGTAGCTTTAGATTCAGATTCTGTTCATTTACATTCAAATAAATGTTGTAATTTGTTCAGCTCAGTTTTGTAAAATCTAAGTCTTAGTGGCTCATGACCTGTACGACCAGTCCTTTGGGAGTTGTATAGAATTAAGTTATTTCATTTTTTACTCTTATCATTATCATTATACGGTGTTTTATTGTTATTTTGGCTTACCTAGCGGGTTGAGTTAGGTATCATCACAGCCAATTAGACTTTGGGTCGTCACATATCACAATATGCCCGGCATGATCACATGCTCAATATCACAACTAAAGCAGATAATACAAGAATACATGAGCATGATCAATAAATGTCAAGTTTCATACTCTTGAACTGGTATAGGTGGCATGCTATGATGTATGCTTATGTGGGGGTACTATTATGGCCCAAGTCAACAAGTAATATCAAAGACATCGAGTAGCTCATTGAAAGTAACAGAACAAGTCACGTAAGGTGCATTACATACATAAGGAAAATTATACCATCACACGAATATCATCAATATAATGCCCCGGACCCTCACATATCAACCCTGACATAGCCACCCTTGTCTCTCCGTATTGATAACATCATAACACAATAGACACCCTTATCGCTCCGCCCAGACATTTAACATAATAGCCACCCGTATCACTCCGCCCTAACAATAATACAATAGTAACCCGTATCGCTCTGCATAATCACCAACAGTGAAATGCCACCCTTGTGCTCCGCATAACGACAATAGTGAGATGCCACCCTTATGCTCCGCATAACCGTAATCAACCCACACAACAAATTCACATGTGCTAACATCACATCAACACGACATATCAACTCGTACCACAAGTGCCCATAGGCCACAACCTCTTAACAACAAAAATATCAATATCACCACATCACATAGCCCACGGCTCAAACACGATGTGTACAAAATCTCAATAACAAAAAATTGAATGGGAAAATTAACTCAACAATGAACAATACCTCATTAACAAAAAACTTCAACTAAACAGATTAATGGTTTTCAATAACTTCAACTTGAATTAGCTGCTTAAAAATAAACTCAATAATGAAGGTATTTCCATAAAATGGCAAACTTCGTATTCTAGTGTGTGAAATAAGCTAACAATGAAAGAGATGGAATGAACTAACAACTACATCTAAATGCATGAGAATAATCCGACAACAGAAGGATATCATGTAATAACAATTTCAATTAAGAATAACTCAATAATTAAAGAGGTCACATTACAATAAAAGAGGTAACAACTTCAAATAAAGCATATAAGAGTATACTTGACAAGTAAAGGATATGACATCTGCTAACAACTTAAAATAAGGCATGTGAGAGTAAACATAACAAATAAAAGATATAACATGTGCTAACAATTTCGAAGAAATACATGAAATAAGCCTAAAAGTCTAAACTGATCAATTTTCACATATAATTCAAATAACACAATCAACCCAAATCCTATGGGGTAGTCCCCCCCTCCCCCCCCCACAAAGTTAGGCAAGATAATTACCTCAAAGAACCTAAGTCAATACTCTAAAATGATCTTCTCGTGTGAAACAACCTCCGGACGGCTCGAATCTAGCCAAATAACTTAATATGATAAATAAAAACCATAGGAAGCAATTTCGGATAATAAAACTTTGGTCTTTAATGAAAATAAAAAAGTCAACCCAAAAAGTCAACCCAGGCCTTGTAACGATCCGGCCGGTCGTTTTGAGTATTGTAGCCATGTTCCCCTATTTATTGCTTTATATTTGGTATATTGTAATTATGTGACTTGCCGGGGTGTTTGATTTTGGTTTCGGGGTGAGTTTCAGAGTGAAATAGGACACATAGTCCCTAAGTTGGATGTTTCAATTAAAGGAGTTGACCGTAGTTTGACTTTTGTGTAGCCGACTCTGGAATGGAGTTTTTCGGTTCTAATAGCTCCGTACGATAATTTTTGACTTAGGAGCGTATCCGGATATTGATTATGAGATCCGTAGGTCCTTTCGATTTGAATTTGCAAAAGTTAGGAAGTTGAAGCTTTGGAAAGTTTAGAAATTTGACCGGGAGTTGACTTTATTGATATCCGGGTCGGATTCCAGTTCTGGAAGTTGGAATAGGCCCGTCATGTTATTTATCACTTGTGTGCAAAATTTAAGGTCAATCAGAGTTGTTTTGGTATGATTCGGCGTTAGCTTTGGAAGCCGGATGTTCATAGTTTCAATAGGCTTGAATTGGGTTGCGATTCGTTTAATCCATATTGTTGGATGTGATTTTTGGCCTTGAGTAGGTCCGTTATGTGCTTTGGAACTTGTTGGTATATTCGGACGGCGTCCTAGGGGCCCCGGGTGTGATTCAAATTGAATCCGGAACCATTTTGGACTTGGGTGATTACTAAACCTCTGTTGTGTCTAGTGCAATCGCACCTGCGCACTTTGGGTCGCAGGTGCGGCACCGCAAAAGCAGACCTCGGACTGCAAAAATGAAATTGGGCTTGGTCATCTGGGACCGCAGGTGCGGTCAGTGATGCGCATAAGCAGATGGTGTTCTGCAGATGCGCTCAGGGATTCGCAAGTGTGTGTCTTTAGGGCCTTAGTAGGAACATGTTTTTTTCCGCAGGTGCGACATCATAGGTGCGACAACACATGTGCGACTATGAGCCCGCAGATGCGAAATCGCGGGGCAAAAAAAGGCTTAGGTCGAGGGATTTATCTCATTTTCATCTTTTGGACCTAGAGAGCTCGGTCTGTGGCGATTGTTTGAGGATTTGTCAAGAAAATCATCGGGGTAAGTGATTCTAACTCGGATTTGGGGGAAAATTATGAAACTTCTTAGACAAAATGTTGGGGATTTGAAAGGCGATTTGAAGTCGTATTTGAGTAATTCTTGTATGGTTGGACTCCTTATCGAATGGGAGTTCGGATTTTGTAAGTTTGGTCGGGTTTCGAGATGCGAGCCTGGGGTTGATTTTTTGTTTCTCTTTAAATATTGCAACTTTATTGTTTGGAATAGCTTCATATAGTTTATATTTATGGTATGAAGTTCTTTTGGCTAGATTCGAGCCATTCGGAGTTGGATAATCGTGGGAAAGGCTTACTGGTGGATTGAGTTAGCGTGTTGTGAGGTAAGTGACTTGCCTAACTGTGTGTGGGGGAATTACCCATTAGGATTAGTGTTGTTTTGTGCTAATTGTGATATGTGGAAGCCGTGTACGCAAGGTGACAAGTTTGTACACGGGCTAAATGTGGTAATTGACCGGTTTTAGCTATGTAAATTCCTTCCATGCCTTTAATTGAGTTACCATAACATGTTATATTCATCGTCATTAGTTTATCTTCACATTATTTACTTGTCATCATTAATAATTGTTTTAACTCTTACTTGCTAATTGTCTTTAAATGTTTATTTGAAGTTATTGTACTCTCTATGCCTTATTCATTATTCAACAGTTGAGTCCCTTACTTGAAGTTTCTATTTCTTGGAATATCTTATTGTGAAATTTGGTAATGAGTTATAAAGGCTGTAATTCACATTGAGGCAAAGTTGTAAAATGTTGAAATACAATTCCTGTTAAGTTATTCACTTTTGATTGATATTGTTGAGACTCCTCTGCATATTGTGGTTGAGCCTTGGGCTATTTATTATGGAAACACTATTGTTGTTGACTTCTTTGGCAAGTTGTGTTATTGGGCACTTGAGGTACGATTTGTGATATATTGTGATATTGATACACATGCGTTGGTATAAGGATTTGAGGTTGAAACGCATGGGGTGAGACAAGGTGGGCTTCATACGCGTGTTGCTAGTAGGGGAACTACTTGAAGCCACGCAGTATTATAACACATGCTAAAACGCGGGAAGCTATTTCGGGAAAAATGATTATCAAAACTAAATGCAAGGCTCCTGCGGTGATATAATGAAAGATTGTGATATGTTTAGTGATATGAGACTATGAGGCGGTACCTCGGTAGTGATTCTTGTTGATACCTTTCTATTTCATCACTTGTGTTTTGGTTGCTTTGTTTTCCTTGGAAAATTATTCCTTGTTTTCTTCCGTGATGCCTTATTTGCTTTAGTTCAGTGTAGCTGATATTGTTATATCTCTTTATTGCCTCATTTCCATTGTTTATCATTATCACATTGTCATATACTTGTTCAGTTTTCTTATTTATTCCAGTAGGTCCTTGACCTCGTCACTACTCTATCGAGGTTAGGCTTGGCACTTACTGGGTATCGTTATGTTGTACTCATGCTATCCATCTACACATCGTTTTATGTAGATCCAGATACCTGTTACCAGCCCAGGCAACAGTGAGTCGAGTTCGGATTTGGAGACTTCAAGGTATACCTGCCGGCGACCGTAGGCCTTGGAGTCACCCACTATCTAGTTCTATTTCATTTTACTTTTTATAGATACTGTTGTATAGGGATATTCAATATACTCTTATAGAGCTTGTGACTTGATATCACCGGATATTGGGAGTTTGTGTCTATTGAGTTGTGGAGTTCTTTTATGATAGTTGTTGAGTTATTTGAGAGTCTTATCATTATCTCAGTTATAATCTGCATGTATGTTAGGGTTACCTAGTCTTAAAGACTATGTTGGGGTCGTGACAAGTTGGTATCATAACTCTAGGTTCATTGGTGTTATGAGTCACTAGCAGGTTTAGTAGAGTCTTATGGATCGGTACGGAGACGTCTGTACTTATCTTCGAGAGGCTATGGAACTGTTAGGAAACTTCATTTCTTTAATCCCTTATCATGCAAATTTGTTGACTTTAAAATTCTAGATCCTGTCTTTCTATTCTCTCACAGATGGTGAGGACACACACCGCTGGATCTGATGATCAGACACCCATGTCCCCTACTAGAGACGCGAGAGGTTGGGTCCGGGGCAGAGGCTGAGGAGGAGCTCGTGGTGCAGCCAGAGCACGTGCCTGAGCTGCGACAGAGAAGCCACGAGTAGCTCCAGTTCGGGGGCAGGCACCTGATGTGCTTGTTGCTACCCCTGCACTTCAGGAGACTCTCGCCTAGTTCTTTAGCATGTTTGGTCATCTAGCTCAGGCGAGGTTGACCCCATTTGCACCGACCACATCTTAGGCTGGGGGAGGAGCACAAACTCCTGCAGCGCGTACCCCAGTCCACGTTGACCAGGTCCTAGAGGTTATACCAATGCAGCCAGTTGTTCCAATTCAGCCCGAGGTTGGGGCACCAACATACGAGGAGTAGTACCTCAGGCTCGAGAGTTACAAGAAGTACCATCCTCCTATTTTCAGCGGCCTAGCTACAGAGGACGCACAGGGCTTTTCTAGAAAAGTGCTACCTTATTCTCCATACCATGAGTATAGTGGAGACAAGCGGGATTTCTTTTACTACCTTCCAGCTATCGAGACCAACATACCAGTGGTGGCGGGTTTATGAGCAGGGTAGCCCTACCGAGGAAACCTCACTCACCGGGGCTCAGTTTTCAGAGATGTTCCTGAGAGAGTTCGTCCCCCAGAGCCTTCGGGTTGCATAGCACGCAGAGTTTAGCAGTTGTGCCACGGTGCTATGACCATATCAGATCATGCTGTCAGATTAAGCGAGTTTTCCAGACATGCACCGGTCTTAGTTTCCGCAGTTAGAGAGCGAGTCCGCCGATTTATCGAGGGGCTCACTATGGCATTAGATTCAGTATAGCTCGAGAGTAGGAGACTGATACCCCATACCAGCAGTGGTAGAGATCACTCAAATATTTGAGGGTATGCGGGGTCAGGAGAGAGAGGATAGGGAGGCCAAGAGACCTCGAGATTTTGGGGGATATAGTCATACCCGGGCTCCAGTTGCAGCCCGTCATGGCAGAGGCTATGTTAGCCGTCCAGTTTATTCAGCACTTTTATCTTCCAGTGTATTCCGGCTACTCCCAAGCCTCAAGTTACCTATTATGCACCGCCATTGTCTAGTGCACCTCCTACACGGGGTGCTTTCAGCGGTCAGTCTAGCCGACTAGGCCCGAGCAAGTTTCAGCAGCCACGTCCTCCGAGAGCTTGTTTTGAGTGTGGTGATACTCGTCATATGGTGAAGGACTACCCCAGACTCAAGAGGATTGTACCTCCACATACTAATCAGGCTCTACGTATTCCACAAGGTCCCCAAACTTCTCATGTCATGGTTACCACACCAGTTGCCATTCCACCTGCTCAGCCAGCTAGGGGTGGAGGTCACACGTGTAGGGGTCACTTTATAGGGGGAGGCTAGGCAAGATATTATGCATTTTCGAGTAGGACAGAGGCAGTTGCATCAGACTCCGCTATCACAAGTATTGTTCTAGTTTGTCATAGAGATGCATCAGTCTTATTTGATCCAGGCTCCACTTATTCATAAGTATCATCTTACTTTGCTCTGTATTTGGGTATATCCTGTGATTCTTTGAGTTCTCCTATCTTTGTGTCCATGCTTGTGGGAGATTCCATTGTTGTTGACTGTGTGTATCGGTTGTGTTTAGTTGTTCTTTACGGTTTTGAGGCCAGAGTTGGCCTATTGTTGCTCATTATGGTTGATCTTGATTTTATTTTGGGCATGGACTGGTTCTTTCCCTATCATGCTATTCTTTATTGTCACGCCAAGACGGTGATGTTGGCTATGCTAGGTTTGCCACGGTTGGAGTGGAGGGCTACTTTGAATTATGTCCTAGCAGGGTGGTGTCCTTCCTTGAGGCATAGCGGATGGTTAGGAAGGGGTGTGAAGCATATCTAGCCTTTGAGAGAGATATCAGTATTGTTGAGTCAGTTCCGGCAGTGAGGGACTATCCAGATGTATTTTCGGCGGATCTTCCGGGCAAGCTGCTTGATAGGGATATTGATTTTGGTATTTATTTGTTGCTAGGTACTCAGCCCATTTCTATTCCACCATATCGTACGGCCCCAACGGAATTGAATGAGTTAAAGGAGCAGTTACAAGAGTTTCTTGATATGCTCGATAAGGATTTCAATCGGCCCAGTGTGTCACCTTGGGGTGCTCCGGTCTTGTTTGTAAATAAGAAGGATGGTTCTATACACATGTCTATTGATTATAGGCAAGTGAACAAGGTTAGAGTGAAGAACATGTATCCATTGCCACGTATTGATGACTTATTTGATCAGCTACAGGGTGCTAGTGTGTTTTCTAAGATTGATTTGTGGCCAGGCTATCATCAGCTGAAGATTCGGGATCTGGATATTCTGAAGACTGCTTTTAGGAATAGGTATGGTCACTAAGAGTTCCTTGTGATGTCATTTGGGTTGACCAATGCCCTGGCAACATTAATGCACTTGATGAACAGTGTATTCCAGTTCTATCTTGACTCATTCATCATTGTGTTTATTGACAACATCTTAGTGTACTCCAGGAGCTGGAGGATCATGAGCAGCACCTGAGGATCGTGCTCCAGATCTTTAGAGAATAGAAGTTGTATGCCAAATATTTAAAGTGAAAATTCTGGCTTGATTTTGTGCCTTTTTTCGGTCATGTGGTGCCTAGTGAGGGGATAAAGGTAGATTCGAAGAAGATTGAGGCAGTGCAGAGTTGGCCCAGACTATCGTCAGCTACTGAGATCTAGAGTTTTCTTGGTTTGGCAGGGTATTACCTTTGTTTTGTAGAGGGATTCTCATCTATTGCTGTACCTATGACCAGATTGACCCAGAAGGGTGCTCCGTTCAGATAGACCGAGGAGTGTGAGGAGAGCTTTCAAAAGCTCAAGACTTCTTTGACTACAGCCCTAATATTGGTGTTGCCTACGGGTTCGAGGTCTTACACTGTGTACTGTGATGCGTCACGTGTTGGCATGTGTGGTGTTGATGCAAGACGGTAAGGTGATTGCCTATGCGTCTAGACAGCTGAAGGTGCATGAGAAGAATTATCGTGTCCACGCCCTGGAATTAGAAGCTATTGTTCATGCCCTAAATATATGGCGGCACTATTTGTACGGTGCCCCTTGTGAGGTCTATACCGACCACCGGAGTATGCATCATCTTGTAATACCCCGGAAAAATTCGAAGTACTGAAGCGCTATTAAGAAAGTTGATGTGCACTAATTATAATATTTTGTGTACAAACGAGGACTATTAACATGATGGATATCAATTGGATATGATAATAAGTGTACGAGGCATATTATAAGTGATGTGGGATCTAAGGAGGGCCCTAAGTCCAAGTCAAGTTGGAAATTTCATGATAGACTAAAGTTCCAAATGAGTACGCACAAAACCAAATTTTGGACGAGTATATCTGCTTATATATAAGGTGTTATATGATGGATGACCTATCAAGTTAAAGGTCTTCGAGTCTAGTTTCGAACATTTCAAACCGTTCGTCATTTGAACACTCCTACAACAAGTTATGACCAAATTACAATCTGGAAGAATGTGATTCGACGGTCAGCGACCGCATAATCATTATGCGATCACAAAAGACATTATGCGATCACAAAAGTGGTTATGCGATCGCAAAATGATCAAAGACCTGGCTAGTGCAGCCCAGTTCTGGGCACCGATTTTGCGGTCCATTGTGCGACCCGCATACTAATTGCACGGTCCATTGTGCGACCGCATACCTAATTTCGGTGGGTCCATTTTCCTTTTTTGGGGTTTATTTTGGCGCAATTATCTGATAATTTTAGAAAAAAGTGAGAGTGTTCTAGAGAGAGGAAGAAGCTCAAATGCTTTGTTCATCAATATCGTGTCCAAGCTTTGAAATCCAACAAGGAAATCTCACAAGTTCTTCATCTAAGCGGTAAGGTTCCATACCCTAGTTTTCAATTTTGAATTTGGGTAGAAGATGGTTGATTATGAGTATGATTCTTGGGTATGAGAGTATTATTTATACATGCATGTACCAATAAGTTTTGTGGGAAGGTTGTTGAGATTAAATAAGTAAAAATTAGATTGTAGAATGAAGAAAATCTTGTAGAAGAACCTTGTAACCAAATTTGCACACCTAATGTTTGATAAAATGCTTAAATGAGCTGAAACCATGAATACCTTCCTAATTTATGCTCAATTTTGTTATGTCTCAAAATAGATTAGGATTGCTAGAATTTCCGGAACGTTGTAGTAATTTAAGGAAAGCTCAAAGCGAGGTATGTTGGCTAAACTACTCTCTTAGATTTGAATTCTATGATGTTCCCGTAAGTTTCAAGTATGGTTGTCTCAAGTTCCTTATTCTATGTTCCGAGATGTTCCCAATAAATTCGATTGTCCCGAATAAGCAAAGTGTCAAGAATTATATATTCAAAACATGTTACGAATGTTCCTATCACATTATGTTATCCTTTGGGAATGTGTTCAAGAATGATATGTGTATTAAAATGCTATGTCTTTGAGTCATGTTTCAAATGAAGGCTATGATGCCAAATTGTGTGAGAAAATCCCAATATGGTTAAGACTCGTAATTGCTCATATGTGTACCTAAAGTGTTGATTGAAAATGTCTTATTGTTTATAATTTATAAAGATGGTTGGAAGTGAAATAAGTGAATTCGGGATCTAGAGTATGGCCATAGTGCCAAGAACTTAAGTTATAATTGTGGCTAGTGGTGCCAATGAAATGAGAGAGTGTGATAAAGATTATGAAAAGAGTCTCGACACAACTGTTTAAAAATGATTTCGAAAATAGAATTGCCTAAAAGCTTTTATACTCAATGCATGCCCATAAATGGTTATTTTAACTGATGCTTTGCTTTATAAATATATCTAGTGTGGCTCGAGTTCTCAAGTACTCAGGCGTTGAAATTGTATATTGTCATTTCTGGGAAAGACTATCACAAGAATAAATGGTGTATTGATTCTGTATGATTTTGATGTGTATTTCTATTGTTGGCCGGTATGCCATATTCTTTCGGAAGAAATCTTTTGTGTGTAAAGTTTCTATTACAAATGAATTTGAGGTATATGATTGCTGAAATATTCTATATGTTGATATTTGATGGTGATCTTTAAAATTGAAAGATGTAAAAGTGTGGAATATGAAATACGGCCAGCGTGCCAGGAATAAAGAATCTTGTGAATGGACAACTGATCCAAGGGAATATTGTTGTTCTGAGTGACTAGAAATACTAATGAGAATTATACAAAGTGAAAGATGTTACCTTTGTGTGCAAATCAAATCAAAAAAATGCTTTGGGAGCATCATTAGCAAAACCGAGGAAAGGAAGGTCATAAGGCCCACACCTAAAACTACACGTGCCGGTGTAGGGGTAAATTGTGATTATTTCTCTTATTTGGGATGAGATTGATGGGTTGATATTATTCTCCTTAATTGGTATAAAACTGGTAATAGCAGTGAATTGGAAAAGTCAACCCACATGGCATATGTGGGAAGGCGGCCTAGCTCATCGGGTGGAGATCAAACGCCATATTGCGCATATGGTGGTACTACTCTTGGTAACAACTTTCTTTCGCATCACGTGTCAAACCACATTGTTCATGGGGAGATGGACTAGCCGATCAGGCGCGATCGGACTTCGTGCTAACAAAGACGATGGTATATCGGTGCTAATGATCTCCCAACCAAAATTGTATATGAAGTTCGTATTTTGGAAATTATTATGTTTTAACTTGACATTTGGATATTGTTGATTGTGGCTTGCTGTTTCTATGGTTTTTCTTTTCTTATATGGACATTCCATTTTGAAAGAGGACAATTAGCTTTACATACTAGTACTATTCCATATGCACTAACGTTCTTTTTGCTGGGGGCGCTGCATCTTCAATAGATGCAGGTGGTTCATCAGCGGGCAACTTTGGTCCTCGTTAGCAACTACTCCCTATTCAGTAGGTTTTGGTGAACCCTACTGTATTCCGGCCCTAATATCATTTGATGTTGTACTTTGTATTTTGAGGTATAGCCGGGGCCTTATTGCCGTCATTTCTATATTACTCTTCTGTTGTAATTAGAGGCTCCGTAGACAGATTGTGGGTGGTGTTTGATGTGGGAAATTGAACTAGAAATGTTGATATTTGGCAAACATGTTTTTTTCACTATATCTATAAACTTGTAATATTTTTGAAATTATTAATGAAGCTGCTAATGGAAATGAAATGAGAGTTGTTAATGAAATCTTTTCAATGTTTGATTAATGAAGTACATCTCTTATTTATTAATGGATGAGTTTGGGTAGAAGGAAAACTGATAGGCTTGCTCGGCCGGGTTCACTCGGTTGAGCGCTGGTCGCGCTCCCCGAGTTTAGGGCGTGACACATCTATTCAAACAAAAGGATCTTAACTTGCGGCAGTGGAGATGTTTAGACTTGCTATAGACTATAATATTACCATTCTATATCATCCCAAGAAGGCCAATGTGGTGGCCGATGCCTCGAGTTGAAATGCAGAGAGCTTGGGCAATTTAGCATATCTACCGGTATCGGAGAGGCCATTAGCATTGTATGTTTAGGTCTTGGCTAACCAGTTTGTTAGATTTGATGTTTCGGAGCCGAGTCGAGTTTTGGCTTGCATGGTTTCTCGATCTTCTCTATATGATCATATTAGAGAGCATCAGTATGACGTCCCCCATTTGCTTGTCCTCAAGGACACGGTTCAGCACGACGATGCCAAGGAGGTTACTATTGGGGATGTCTGTGTGTTACGGATGCAGGGCTAACTATATGTGTCCAATGTGTATGGTTTATTTGAGTTAATTCTTCAGGAGGCCCACATTTCGCGGTATTCCATTCATTCGGGTACCGCTAAGATGTATCAGGACTTGATGCAGTATTATTGGTGGAGGAGGATGAAGAAAGATAGTGGAGTATGTAGCTAGGTGCCTAAATTATCAACATGTGAAGTATGAGCATCAGTGGCCAGGTGGGTTGCTTCAGAGGCTTGAGATTCCTGAGTGGGAATGGGAGCGAGTTACCATGGATTTCATTGTTGGGCTCCCACGGGCTCGGAAGAAGTTTGAGGCAGTATGGATGATTGTGGATAGATTGACCAAATTCACTCATTTCATTCCAATAGTGACAACTTATTCTCTAGAGCAATTGGCTCGGGTCTATATTCGCGAGATTGTCCGACTTCATGGTGTGTCGGTATCTATCATCTCTTACCGGGGTACGTAGTTTACATCGTAATTCAGGAAGGCCGGAAAGCGTGGGTTAGGCACAAGGGTTGAGTTAAGTTAGGAGCACTTGAATGTAAAAAGGAAATTCGGGTTGTGTATCGGTTTTAAGCAATATTGGAGGACTTGAATGTTAAATCGGTTGGTGGTTGCGGTTATGAAGCGACATCAGAGCATTTGAAATCTGAAAATCCGTATTAGAAGGTAGATGCTTGAAAAATTTGAAGTTGAAATGAAATGCCTGTTGTCCAGGAGGGCGCCTGTAAAATTTGGTTTTGAAATGAAATGCCCATTGTTCAGGAGCGCGCTTGGAAAAAAGCAAAAAACTATTTTTCCTATGTGAGAAAATTGATGAAAAAGGTTCTGCTATTAATGATTCCGCCATGCTATGTATCCAAATGGAATCAGGCCAAAATGTTGTTCAATTGTAATAGATGCAAAAATGATAGAATTTTTGAATGATATGGCCGGGTCTGATTCTAACATCCTACATATCCAAATGGAATCATGCTAAAATGTAGTTCGATCACAATAGATGATTGGATATGATATGGATTGCCTACATAGTTCCGAATATATAGAAATAATTTTTGGTTTTCTATTATAAGAGTGGGATCAGAACCTACGTGGGTTGCCTACGTATTCCACCGTGGGAACTCAGGTCGGGCGTATTTCTGTTACAACAAAATCTAACTATACCGTCAACAAACTTGACTCTTTTTGTTTTATGTGATTTTCGCTGTTTTGTAGCTTTTGTAGAGAATTCGCAAATTTGAGAAGAGTAGAGAAAGACTGCGATTTATGGACCGGTCATCATTCATTTTTTTGACTTGACTTTGATTGGTACTAACAATTAGTATTGTGCATAAGAATTTCCACCATACTTTCCAGCAAACCGAGATCAACTTATGGGTAATTCCTATAGCCTCGAGTGGTACCTCATGTATAGCTAAGTTCGACAAGATTTGTTCGTATTGCTTCAATTAAAGGTTTTGAATTCAGCCTATCCTTATGTTTGAAGTGGCCTTACCATAAAGAAGTCCCAATTTGCACACAAATTTGAAGTGGATTTGTATTTTGACTTTTGGACATTTTGAGAAGTAAACGCACACTCAGAATGATGTTCAATGCATGCGATTGAGATACCATATGCTTGACTTTATGTGAGTATCCGCTAATATGAGAACACATGTTATATGATCATGTAGGGCTTTATCATTGGCTTGTAATGTGGGGTTTGGGATGCGTAGGAGTTTTATTTAAGATAAAAGTGACTAATCCCTCCTTGAGTTGTACTGTATCCGCATCTTCGGCGTTCAAACAATGCTTCCGCGCTTTATCTTGTTTGGCTCAATGTTGCTTTCTGTGCTTTGACTTCTTTTTGAATTTGTAGGAGATTCTTCTTCCTTTTTAGAGGTGTTTTTAATTTATTTTGGAGTTTCTCCTGCTTCGCATGAGTTTTTCCTTCTTTTTTTGGAGTTCCTCCTCTTTGAATTTGTGGAGTTTTTCCCTTTTGCGTTGGATTTTTTCTTTGAATTTGTGGAAGTTTTCTCCTTCTTGTTGGGTCCTCCTTTTGAATTCGCGTTTTCATGCTTGTTGCCTTCACTTTGGTCTTCGTCCGAAGTTACAGGCTTTCAGTGCGCTCGAGGACATTGGGCCAAGAGAATGTTAGTTCTCTTAAGCACAAAGAAGGGTATAGGCTAAGATGTGGTTGTCCAAGAAAAAGGCTTAACGCTCAAAGGGGGAATGCTAGGGATTAATGTCATTTGGTGGGTTCGAAAGGATCAATCAGGTCAAAGAAGGCCTACAATCTTTTCATAAACCAAGTGTTACTCAGGATTTTGCCTTAAAAGATATTCAGGCCAAATTCTAGATCTACAATACAATACAATGAATAGGCTGACCACATAATGCACATGAAACGATGAGGTCGGCTTTTTTCTTACCCTAACTGTAAGTACAAAATTTTCAAGCGTTACTAAGGCATAATTTAAAATGTACCGCAAGAAATTATGGTTTACCTGAAGTTGATCCTTTCCATCATACCACTTAAACATATGTTCTTTCCCATGCACACTCCTTACTCTGTCGGTACCAACCAAGTCACCTTTCGATTATGATTTGATTTTTTTTAGATGGGACCAAACCCTAGGATGAGTGTTCCCCTTTTTGAATTTGTTTTGGATTTTGAATTAATAATGTTTTTTGTTGATTTTTATAAATAGAATCGAACCCAAGAGAGGTCCTTGCTTGATTTTTTGAAAAATCAGATCGAACTTGAAGGTTAACTACGTATCTCGTTGAAATGAAAATTAGGTCAAGCGTAGTTTAGGAAGATAGAAATAGAAAGAAACATATTTTCAGATTTTCATTTCATTTAATTTTTTTGGAATTTTTGAATTAATCATTTTTTTTATAAAGAGAATTGAATGTAAAACGGACTTTGTAGTTAGCGTTCCGAAGCGATATTGGGGTATTGAATGTTAGACGGGCTTTGTGGTTACTGCTCCGAAGCGATATCGGAGCATTGAAAGTTAGTTGTGCATTGTAGTTACCATTCCGAAGAGATATCGAAGCAATGAAAGAAATGTAAATCTCCACGCGATAGGAGTGGCATGAATGAAATTTCGAATCTCCACGCGATGGGAGTAATCGACGGACTGTAGTACCATTCTGATACGATATCAAAGCATTGAGAGGAATATAAATCTCCACGCGATGGGAGTGACATGAAAGAAAATTTGAATCTCCACGTGGTGAGAGTATTCGACGAGCGGTAGTACAGTTCCGATGTGTTATCAGATCATTGACAACGATGTAAATCTCCACGCGATGGGAGTGATACGAAAGAAAGTTTGAATCTCCACGCGATGGGACTATTCGACGGGTTGTAGTACCGTTTCGATGCGATATCGGAGCATTGATAGGAATGTAAATCTCCACTCGATGGGAGTGGCAGGGAAAGTAAATCTCCGAACGATGGGAGTAATAGAAAAGTAAATCTCCGCACAATGGGAATAACAAGTAATTGAAAATCGTCACGCGAAGGGGGGGACAATATTTGAAATCTCCACATAGTGGGTGTATTTTTTGATTTTTTGAAAAAAATGAGACCGAACCCGAAGGTAGACTATGTATCTTATTGAAATGAGAAATAAGTCAAGAGTAGTTCAAGAAGATTAGAGATAAAGATAAGATGTTTTGGATTTTTGAATTTTCTCAAGTAAGGAGGATAATGTTTTGGATTTTGATTTTGATGTCTTCACGTATAGACTTCTAGAGAAGCAACATAGGAAGATATATAGATGTTTTTTTATATTATGATTTTTGGGAGTGATCCCTTTGTAAGGATCTTTGGTCGTCCAGCTAAGGATGAGAAGAATCGGACCCATGACAGGTTGCCTATGTATCTTGACACGAGGTCAAGAATTAGGAACGCGTAGTTCGTGGTGATTAGGGATAAAGAAATATGTTTCAGATTATTTTTGAATTTTCTCAAGGAGGAATTATGCAGAAATATGTTTTGGATCTTGATTTTCCTTTGATGTTTACAAACAAACTT
>AWOL01S0029920.1:110807-134271 GCA_000715115.1 Nicotiana otophora
TATATATATATATATATGTTTATTTTTTATTTTTTTATATTTTGGAAATGATCTTTTTGCAAAGATCTTCTGTCAACTATGACCCATGTTGACAGATTTGACCGAATCGTCCAACTAAGTTAGAGAAAAAACGGACACATTACAGCTTGCCTACATATCTTGACGCAAGGTCAAGAATCAGGTACACATAGTTCATGATGATTTGAGAATATGAGATGTATGGTTCTTAACACTTATTTTCTACTATTTCAAGGAATTGGAACTAACAATATTAATGGCATCAAAGATATGTGCGAAATGCAAGGGTAGGCAAACTTGGAGTGCTGCCTCATTGTAACCATGATTGGGTGTGGTATCTTTGAAGTTGAAGAGTGAGTCCCTCCAGAAGATGTGCCCCAGTTGCTCCTTCATACAGTTGGTTCGATGCCTAGTGACTGTGTGCAAGACAGTTGTTGTGGTTCTCTCCCTATTGACTGCAGGGATGTTTTGTTTTGACTGTCAAGTTGCCCTTGAGAACCTTTTGGTGATCTCCCTCGATTGTTAACCGGGGCGATTATATGATCAGGATATGGAAATATTGGGAGGGTAGTGCCATCATAAAATGTTGAAACTAAGAAATAACTATACAACTTTCACTCCCCTGAATGTCCGATTCATGTTCCATGTTGTCTGATGTCGGATGCTATTTCCCGTGAAATCCTAGGATGATGTACATTTCAGCTATTTGCAGGAACCATTTAATGATCATTCCCGGTTGACAACGGGAAATGATGCTACGATCTAAATATAGAAAGGTGGTGAGAGTAGCGAAGTCATGAAAATTGATGGATTGCATTGTTAAAATACTACTCCCCTGATTATATGAATGATGCTCCAAAAAGTTCAAGACCAGATGCTATCTACTGCGAAATGCCCAGGTTGCTATTTCTACAAACTCATAGGAGAAAATGTTAGAGTCCCTCTTGAACAATAATACAGAATTTAGAGGGTGCAGAGTTAGTTTGTGTAGCCAGTGATATAGTTGATGGTGGGTGAAAAATTGATGTTAACATTCTGTGACAGTTTCAGAGATGATGTTGTCCCTGCGTCCAAAGAAAAATTCTTAGTTTTTTTAGAGAGGGTGATTGATTTGCATTAACTCAAGGCTTTCCTTGCTCCTCTTTTTGTCTGAGCCGTGCAAGCACGTCACGATCCACAATCCCAACCTATCGTGACGGCGCCTAACATATTTACTAGGCAAGCCGACACTCACATAAGAACTAAGCATTTGAATCAAAACATGATTTAATAAGATCAACAATGCAAAATATCTCGTAACTATCTGATAAAACAATTGTAACTCTACCACAACCATCCTAAAACTTTGTGTCCTCGAGTACATGAGCACTATAACATCTCAACATAAAACAAATACATGAGCACTATGACATCTCAACATAAAGCAAACTCTAGTACAATTGTCTGAATAGTAAAAAAACACTGAAAAATTAAAAGGAAGGAGAATCAAGGTATGCGGGTGTCATAGCAGCTACCTCAAAGTCTCATTTCATGTACTAGAACCACCTTTGCAATCACCGGTCCAGATATACCTGGATCTGCACAGGAAGTGCAGAGTGTAATATGAGTACAACCAACCCAATATACTCGATAAGTAACATGACTAACCTTGGGCTGAAAGCAATGATGAGCTCAGAAGGATGCAGTCAGAACCAATAGTGACAACACAGGTAAGATAAAGACAATGATAATGAATAACTCGGAGAAATTCCATAATCAGCTCGTTCAGGGTACATAAATTTAGACGTGCTTTCAAGTTCAACAATTAGAGCCCAACACTGATAAAATATATCAAGTACAGCAAACATAAGGAATGTTACATTTTTGTGCCTACATGTCAAATATGCATGTCAGATATAATGAATCACGGTGATATTCCCAGGTACTCACACTCTCAGAGTACTAAATTTGTCTAACTCGAATACCCACTCATGAAACACAATCACTCAGCATTATACGGGTGCTTGGCATCAATGCCCCTCCTCAAAGCACATGTATATATATCATCGTGCCTGCTCTCACTACTAGTATGTCTGATTCCGGAGGGGCGGATCCTGCCCAAGCGCTAATATAAAGCCTATAAGGCCTGCTACGGCGTGCAACCCGATCCACAATAATAAATAAGCCAATAAGGCCTATTGCGGCGAGCAGCCCGATCTCAACTCGGCTCTCAAGCCCAACTTATTCATCAATCTCTCAAGTCTCAAGGGATGACAATCGCACACTACTCAGTCTAAACAATAAGAACATATAATGTAACGGTAAATGATAACGAAGACTGAGATATGATATGCAAATAAAGGATTATGATTGAGCACATAATTGCAGTTTAAGCAAATAACTCAAAACAACATAAATAACCTCACTGGGCCTCAACTGAATAAGCACATAGCCTAAACATATTTTTTTAACATGATTTAAAGTTCAATTACTCTAACAATTAAGGATTTCTTAGATAGAACAAGACTTGATAACCACACGGTCCAAAAGAAACAACCAAATCCTGATTACCACAGTGAGATTCCTTGAGTTCCCCTTTTTATGTATCAACTCCTGTAGGAGATTCTCTTATTGTGGACCACGCGTATCGATCGTGTTTGATTGGTCTTAGTGGTTTTGAGACCAGAGCCAATTTATTATTCCTCAGTATGGTAGACTTTGATGTTATCTTGGGCATGGACTGGTTGTCGCCTGATTATGTTATTCTTGATTGGCACGCTAAGATCGTGATGCTGGCTATGCTAGGATTACCACGATTAGAGTGGAGAGGTATCTTAGAGTATACTCCCAGCAGAGTTATTTCATTTCTTAAAGCTCAACGAATGGTTCAGAAGGGGTATGACGCGTATCTAGCTTATGTGAGAGATGTCAGTATTGATGCCCCTACAGTTGAGTCAGTCCCAGTAGTGAGGGACTTTCCAGATGTGTTTCCATCTGATCTTTCGGGCATGCCACCCGACAACGATATTGATTTCCGCATTGATGTGTTGCAGGGCACTTAGCCCATCTCTATTGCTCCGTATCATTTGGCCCCTCCTGAGTTGAAGGAGTATAAGGAGCAGTTATTAGAGTTGCTTGATAAGGGCTTCATTCATCCCAGTGTGTCACCTTGGGGTGCTCCTGTCTTGTTTGTGAAGAAGAAGGATGGTTCTATGATTATGTGCATTGATTATCGCTAGCTAAACAAAGTTATAGCGAAGAACAAGTATCCATTGCCTCGTATTGATGATTTATTTGATCAAGTATGCCAGGGTGTTTTCCAAGATTGATTTACGTTCCGGTTATCATCAGTTGAAGATTCGGGAGCCAGATATCCCGAAGACTGCTTTCAGGACTCGGTATGGTCACTACGAGTTCCTTGTGTTGTCATTTGGGCTGACCAATTTCCCAACAACGTTTATGCACTTGATGCATAGTGTGTTTCAGTCATATCTTGACTGTTTCATCATTGTGTTTATTGATGACATTTGGGTGTATTCCCGGACTCGGGAGGATCATGAGCAACACCTGAGGACTGTACTTTAGACCTTGAGAGAAAAGAGGTTATATGCAAAATTTTCAAAGTGTGAGTTTTGGCTAGACTCAGTGGCATTCATGGGTCATGTAGTATCGAGTGATGTGATCAAGTTGGATCCAAAGTAGGGGAAAGTAGTGTAGAGTTGTACTAGACTGTCATCAGCTATGGAGATCCAGAGTTTTCTTAGTTTGGCGGGGTATTACCGTCGTTTTATAGAGGGATTCTCATCTATTGCAGCACCTATGACCAGGCTGACCCAGAAGAGTGCTCCGTTCAGGTGGACAGAGGAGTGTGAGGAGAGTTTTTAGAAGCTCAAGACTGCTTGACTACATCCCCAATATTGGTATTGCTTACAGGTTTGGGGTCTTATACTGTATATTGTGATGCATCATGGATTTGTCTCGGTGCGATGTTGGTGCAGGACGGTAGGGTGATTGCCTACGCGTCCAGACAACTGAAGGTTCATGAAAAGAACTATCATGTCCCCGACCTTGAGTTAGCAGCTATTGTTCATGCCTTGATGAGTTGGTGGAACTATTTGTACGGTGTCCCTTGTGAGATTTACACCGATCATCGGAGTTTGTAGCATCTGTTCAAGCAAAGGGATCTTAACTTGCGTCAGCGGAGGTGGTTGGAGCTACTTAAGAACTATGATGTCACCATTTTGTACCATCTGGGGAAGGACAATCAGCAGCAAAGAGGCCATTGGCGTTGGATGTTCAGGCCTTAGCCAGCCAATTTACAGCATTCGAGGCCATTGGCGGAGGTGGTTATAGCATATCTACCAGCAGCATAGAGGCCATTGGCGTTGGATGTTCAGGCCTTAGCCAGCCAATTTGTGAGATTGGATATTTTCGAGCCGAGTCGAGTATTGGCTTGTGTGGTCTCTCGGTCTTCTCTTTACGATCGTATCAGGGAGCATCAATATGATGACACCCATCTGCTTCTCCTTAAGGACACGGTTCAGCACAATGATGCTAAGGAGGTCACTATTGGGGATGATGGTGCATTGAGTATGTAGGGCATGCTATGTGTGCCCAATGTAGATGGGTTGAGTGAGTTAATTCTCTAGGAGGCTCACAGCTCACGGTACTCCATTCATCTGGGTTCCGCGAAGATGTACCTGGACTTGAGGCAACATTACTGGTGGAGGAGGATGAAAACGGACATAGTGGAGTATGTAGCTCGGTGTCTAAATTGCCAGCAGGTGAAGTGTGAGCATCAGCGGCCAGGTGGGTTACTTCACAAGTTAGAGATTTTGTAGTGGAAATAGGAGCAGATCACTATGGATTTCGTTGTTAGACTCCCACGGACTCAGCGGATGTTTGACGCAGTTTGGGTGATTATGGATAGGCTGACCAAGTCAGCTCATTTCTTTCCTGTGATGACTGCATATTTTTCCGAGCAGCTGACTCAAATTTATATCTGCGAGATCGTCAGGCTTCATGGCGTACTATATCTATTATCTCCGGCTGGGTTACGCAGTTTAAATCACAGTCCTACAGGGCCGTATAGCATGAGTTAGGTACTCAATTGGAGCTGAGCACAGCATTTCACCCTCAGACTGACGGACAGTCCGAGTGCACTATTCAGATATTAGAGGATATGCTCCGTGTGTGTGTGATAAATTTTGGAGGTTCTTGGGATCAGTTCTTTCCACTTGCGGAGTTTGCCTACAATAATAGTTATCAGTCGAGCATCCAGATGGCACCGTATGAGGGTTTGTTCGAGCCAGACGAGACTATAGTATTTGGTACAGACGTGGTTTAGGATGTTTTGGAAAAGGTTAAGGTGATTCAAGATCGACTTCGCATAGCCCAGTCCAGACAAAAGAGTTATGCGGATCGGAAGGTTCGCGATGTTGCATTCATGGTTGGAGAGTGTGTCTTGCTCCAGGTTTCACCTATGAAGGGTGTTATGAGGTTCAGAAAGAAGGGCAAGCTGAGCCCAAGGTTTATTGGCCCATTTGAGGTGTTGTGACGTGTTGGGGAGGTTATTATGAGCTTTCCTTGCCTCCCATCCTAGCGGAAGTTCATCCAGTATTCCATGTTTCGATGTTCCAAAAGTATCACGGCGATCCCTCTCATGTGTTGGATTTTAGCTCAGTCCAGTTGGACAAGGAGTTATCTTATGTTGAGGAGCAAGTGGCTATTTTGGACAGGCAAGTTTGAAAGCTGAGGACAAAGAACATTGCTTCCATGAAGGTTCAGTGGAGAGGTCAGCCAGTCGAGGAGGAGACTTGGGAGACCGAGCATAATATACACAACCGTTATCATTATCGTTTCGCCACTTCAGGTATGTCTCTGTACTCGTTCGAGGACGAACGATTATTTTAAGAGGAGGACCCGACTGGTCATTTTGAGAGTTTTAGCCCTGATCCCCTATTTACTGCTTTTCTTGTATCGTTTTCTGCTTATGTGACTTACCAAGAGGTTGTTGTTGTGGTTTCGGAGTAAATTGGGATACTTAGTCCCTAAACGGAAGCTCAAGTCTTAAGATTTTGACTGTAGTTGGAATTGTATGAAGACTACTCCAGAATAGAGTTTCGTCAGTTCCGT
This sequence comes from Nicotiana otophora, assembly GCA_000715115.1. Taxonomy (NCBI): domain Eukaryota; kingdom Viridiplantae; phylum Streptophyta; class Magnoliopsida; order Solanales; family Solanaceae; genus Nicotiana; species Nicotiana otophora. The sequence continues at coordinate 116,940 of AWOL01S0029920.1, forward strand.
TAGCTCTGTTGGGTGATTCTATACTTAGGGGCGTGTCTGGACTGTGAATTGGAGGTTCGTTGCTGATTTAGGCTTGAATTGGCGAAAGTCAAATTTTTGGATATTTTGACCGGAAGTGGACTTTTTTATATCGGGGTCGTATTCCAATTTCGGAAGTTGGAGTAGGTCCGTAATGTCGAATATGACTTGTGTGCAAAATTTGTGATCAATCGGACGTGATTTGATGGGTTTCGGCATCGGTTGTAGAAGTTTGATGTGATTTGAGGGCTCGACTAAGTTTGTATGGTGTTTTAGGACTTATTGGTATGTTTGGTTGAGGTCCCAAGGGCCTCGGGAGTGTTTCAGATGCTTAACGGATTGAATTTGGACTTATGCAAATTGCTGAACTTTTCTGGTTTCTGGTGTTTTCGCACCTGCGGTGGGGAGACCGCAGGTGCGGACTCGCACGTGTGGAAGGAGGAGCGCAGATGTGGCTTTGGGCAGCCCAGATTGGGTTCGCGGGTGTGGATCTATTTGCGCAGAAGTGGCCTCGCTTCTGCGGTGGGATGGTGTGCAGGAGCGGTGAGGGTCGCAGGTGCGGTTCCTTGGTCGCAGGAGCGCATCCGTAGGTGCAGCGCTTCTCTCGCAGATGTGGACCCAGGGGACTTAAGTTAAGTCCGCATCTGCGATGGAATTTCCGCAGGTGCGGCATCGCAGGTGCGATTATAGGCCCGCAGATGCGAAATCGCTGGGCAGAAAAGGGCCAAGTTCGAGGGTTTTATCCCATTTTCATTTTTTGGTCTTTGAGAGCTCGGATTGAGGGGTAAATGATTCCACTAATCTATAGTTGTTTTCATCATCTAATTAAGGAATTTGGTTGAGAAATTTGGAGGAAAAGGTTGGAAGTTCTTCAACTAAGTTTTGAGTCTTGATTCGAATTTTGATATCGGATTTGGATAATTTTGGTATGAGTGAACTCGTGAGTGAATGGATGTTCATATTTTGTGACTTTTCCTCGATTCTGAGACGTGGGCCCGGGGAGGCTTTTAGGGGCGATTTTCTAATTTCTTACTTTAGCTTTGATTTCATTAATTAGATTAGTTTCTTATAGTTATATTTACAGTATGTAATTGATTTTGGCTAGATTTGGTCCGTTCAAAGTCGGATATTCATGGAAAAGACATTGTTACCGATTGATTGAGCTTGGTTCGAGGTAAGTAGCTTGACTAAACTTGTGTGGGGGAAATCCCCGTAGGATTTGGTACTGTTGTGATATGTGAGCTCCGTGTACGTGAGGTGACGAGTACATACACTAGCTATTTGTTGTAAAACCTGATTTATTTTACTGAGTAGTAGCCTGTTTTTTCCTCTAATTTGAGTTATACCGTTTAAATGTGTATTAGTCTGTTTTCATTCATAATTGATCTAATTCCAATATGTGTAGTTATCCTGTTTAGGCTAATATCGCATGTCTACGTACTTTAACTGCTTATTTGAATTCTGTGAAGCATGCCTAGTTGATTTCCTGCTTTTCCTTGTTCTTTATCAGTATACTATAGATATCTTGCTATTAACTGTCATATTTATCGGTTTGAGCTGTGTGTTTACTTTTGAGATTATGAAGCGGTTCCTCGGGAGTTCTCCCTGCACATTTACTTTTGAGACTACGAGGTGGTACCTCGGGATTTCTCCCTGCATATTTGCTTTTGAGACTATGAGGCGGTACCTCGGGAGTTCTCCCTGTACATTTACTTTTGAGACTACGAGGTGGTACCTCGGGAGATCTCTTTGCTTCTTTACTTCAGGACTACGAGACTGCATCTTAGGAGATCCTCTGCTGTTTACCCCTATGTTGTACTGTTATTTTTGCTGTGTTTACTTTTGTTAAATTCTAGTCTCTTAATATACTATTATATTCCTCTGCTTTATTTATTATATAGCAGTGGGCCTGACCTGACCTCGTCACTACTCGACCGAGGTTAGGCTTGGCACTTACTGGGTACCGTTGTGGTATACTCATGCTACTCTTCTACACATATTATTTTATGTGCAGATCCAGGTACTTCTTATCAGCCCCGCTATTAGCTGAGAGTGCTTGCTGTTGTACGGAGACTTCAAGGTATATCTACCGCATCCGCAAACCTCTATTCTCCCCTATGTCAAACACTTACTGTATTCCTTTTATTAGACTCTAGTGTATAGATATGTTATTTTCCTTCTGTAGCTTGTCATTTACGATGTTTCGGGTTTTGGGAAGACTTTGTATTTATAGAGTATTGGTTATTGTATATGTCGAGCAGCATTGTTATTAGTTATTCAGTTATCCACTGCTGCTAGTTGCCATATTTTACTTTCATTTTGTTATTTTTCGCAATTTGTTAGTCTTACCTACTCGTAGAGACTAGGTACCGTCACGACGTTATACGGAGGGAGTTTGGGTCGTGACATACTTTGGGAAGAATTGTTTGTGCTAAGGATTTAATTGTGCAGCGGAGTGTGATAGAGACTTGGAGTATTTCTATGAATATCACCGGGTCTGTGGTGCGGTGTTAGAAAGATGGAGGAAATAACTTCGGGTTCACAGAAGATCTTTCAGGACGGGTGTATCAGTTGGAGTTACTATTGAGTGCATGAGGAGAATATGAAATGGATTATGGATATTGAGGCGACATGGACCTGTGGTCTTGTGGTTTGGAGTTACTCGGGATGAATGTTAATTGGGACCCATAGTGTGTTGGTAAAAAGAGGTGTTACTTTGAAGGCAAGTCAAAGGGAAATTAGAAGAAGCTGAGTTAGTCTAGTAGTGGTTTGGATTAGCATGATTAAGGAAATGATCAGTTCTCTCGGTGTGGTAAGGCCTATACAGGTGTTTTGTGGCTATCCTTGTAGGTGTGGCAGTCTGTGTGGCCTAGTTTAATAGTTTTGGTATATGCAAACGGGTCCTGAAGTGGTTATTGCAGTTTCGACCACGACTTGAGGCTTGTGTATTTTGTAGTCATGAGAAGTTGATTGCGTGTTGCGGTTTTTCTTCTAAAATAATTTAAGCGAGAGGTTTCTAGCCGAGGAAGTGTTTATTCTATAGGTAATTTAGGAGTTAAGATGAAATTCTTGTACTCTCGCATAACAGCATAATAAGTGCAGTGAGCGGTGTAGAAATTGGAAGTTAAGGATCAGGGTTGCTGTCCAGATTTGACAGGAATGTCACGAGCTAAGAGGAAGAGTGGAGATTCAGTTATTAAGAGTATGCTAACGCTATTTCTTGTGGCATAATGATGGTCTGTTTTATGGAAGAAGTATTGTGTATTGATTTACGGATGCTTGACTCGCACTACAGTAATAGTAGGGTTGTAGACATGGATATGAAACTATGCTACCTGGTGCAGAAGGTTGAGGGAGTATCTCCACCGTGATGATTGTATAAGTGTGGTGTGTCAGTCATTTAAGGGGCATAGATTGAAATCGGGTATGGAGATTCTGGTACTATCGCTGATGGGGGAGTTTATTTTGAGAGGCGCTTTATTTCTTTAGTTGCAGACTGTAGGAGTTTGTTTTAGATTGGACGATAGATTGTATGTGTCATGAATAGGGTCATTATGGATATTTGGAAGTTATTGAACCATATTGGGATGATCGAGATCGGCTTGAGATCCATTGGTAGGCCTTATGTGAATGCATATTTTAAACCAGATCAGATATGGTAATTCAGCATCGCATTTCTATAGATAAGTCTTCGGGCGCCGTGGATGTTATTCCTATGCTGTCTATTTCATGTGTTACTCTCTTGTGCCATGTAGGTTGAGAGACGACTCGATTATTCACACATGTGTTGTGACCCCATGTAGTTGTGGTATTATATGAGTGAGACAGCTCCCAAGATGTTGGTTGTTTAATGCACCTTAGTCGTGCTTGGCTTTTGTAGCGCATGACGCTATCCATCTCCCTAGGGTTGTGTTTATGCACTTGGCGTGCTTGTGGTCGATATTCGCGCATTTCGTAGGTATAAGCATTTTTGCTTGGTGGATATTACCTTATTGATTATTATGTGTGGATCAAGTGGCACGCTGCCACATATATGATGTGTAGATTGGGTTGCACGCCGCAATCGTGAGAAGTTGAGAATGGTTCCTTATACGTATTTCGTGTGTTTTGTTTCTTATTTTTGCGATAGGTTCATAGCATTTGTATGGTTGATATAAATGTTATGCGGGTTGGGTAGTTCTTTACTAGAGCTCATTTTTCCTTAATGGTCTTATTCGAGTTGTAGCTTGTTAGCGCGTTGATGGCATGGTATGAGGTTTTAGACGGTGTTTGAGGTAGCTTATTGTCCGAGCAGCTTGTACTGGGTGAGACGAGGTTGTTGAACCTGAAATTAGTGCAATCAAATTTACATAATGTATGTTAGAGGGAAAATGTCACTAATCAGTTCAAAACGAGGCAATGGTTCTTGTCAAGCGGAGAAACTCTATGGGTTATTGATTTGGCGGGTGGTTATGAGTTTCTCCACATCTCTTTCATCGTTGTGGTATTATGAGGGTTGGGACCGGGCTTATATGTGTTATGAGGTATATAACATCATCAGGTTCGTGAATTTCCAGCTATTGTGGTTAGGGAATGTTATTATGAGCATACGAATTATGTGGTCCATTGTGTGATGTCAGCATGGGTGGATGTTCATGTTTTGGTATAGTGTGTTGAAATTGGTATGTTGTACGTATGTCAGAATCAGGTCTTGTAGAGAATTCTGGATGTTGGAATTTGGTTCTAAGGCTTGTGGGCTAAGGTAGTAGGAAGGATCATTAGTCTATCTTGAGCTAATGTTCTCATATGGGTTGGGGTGGCACGAGTAGGTGCAAAAGGTGTTAAACTGTGATTTTGGGCAACTCTGGAACGGTTCTTGGCACGTTTGAGGATGAACGTATGTTTAAGTAGGGGAGAATGTAACAACCCGACCGTTCATTTTGAGTTCTAGCATGTCGTTAGGCGGTTTGAGGCCTTTATTAGCTTCCCTTTATGTATTATTACTTGCGCGTTTGGTTGGTTCCGATTTTAGAGGAGTTCGGATTTGATTTGGAAGGAAAATTCTCAATTTAGAAGCTTTGAGTTGAAAGAATTGAACAAGGTTTGACTTTTGAGTAAACGACCTCGGAATCGGGATTTAAAGGTTCCAATAGGTTCGTATGATGATTTTGTACTTAGGCGCATGTTCGGGTTGAGTATCGGATGATCGGGGAGCGTTTCGACGCTTTCTGTGGAAAGTTGGCACTTTGAAGGTTTTGAAAATTCCTAAGTTTGAGTGGAAGAGGACATTGGAGTTATTGATGTCCGTTTGGGATTCTAAGCCTTGTAATAAGTTCGTATTGTGATTTGTGACTTGTACGTAAACTTTAGCATCATTCCGAAAAGTTTAAGTGTGATTCAGACGCGTTCAGCAAAGTTTGAATGTTAAAAAAAGGATTCTGATCATCGATTTGTGGTTTCGATTCATGGCATTTCGAGCCTTTGGATAAGTTTGGATAGGTATTAGGACTTGTTGTTGTGATTGGACGGGGTCTCGGGGGCCTCAGGTGTATTTTGGGATGGTTTCAGATCATTTCTCTATGTTTTGCCGCTTCTGGTTTCTGGTGCGTTGGTGCGCATTGCGATCGCGGAAGTAGGGTCACGATCGCGAAGGGTTAACTGGACTGGTTGAGATTTTGTTCATTGCGATAGCGCGTAAAGGGTCGCGGTCACAAAGCTGGAGTAGGTTGATCTTTGCATTCGCGTAGGAAGAGTCACGAACGCGATAGGTTGTGGAGGCAGGCCTGTTTGGAAGAGTTGTGCTATGCGATCGCAGATGGGGTCACACAATCGCGTAAGAGGAAATTCACTGAGGCTAAAGTTTGGCCTTCACGTTCGCGTTGATGGGATCGCGTTCGCGAAGGCTTGGGGTAGGCTATGCTTCGCGATCGCGAGAAGGACCTCGCGTAAGCATAGAGTAATTTCTTGGGCGAGACTGGTTGGTTGTCACGACCCAAAATCTAACTAGTCGTGATGGCACCTAACCCAACCCGCTAGGTAAGCCAATTAACAACAATCCAATGCAAATGCGATTTACTGAGAAAATAAATAACGAAATAACAGAACTTTATACAAAATCTCAAGGATTGGTAGTACAAATCATGAGCTTCTAAGATTTAGAGTTTACAAAGCTGGTATGAAATAAATACATCATATGTTCGAAATAATAAGAGGCAGCTATAACCGGAACGCAGGTACATCTTCATGCCAGCTCCCGCCATACAGAACGACATCAGCTCCAAAATCTTCACGCAAGGTGCAGAAGTGTAGTATGAGTACAACCAACCCATGTACTCAACAAGTAACAAACCTAACCTTAGGTTGAAAGCAGTGACAAGCTTGGACACCCGTCAGAGTCCAACACCAATAACCAAAAACAACTCGTAGCAATGTAATAAAAACAATACAAGTAATAACTCAAAGATATGATGCTTAGCTCGTTCACAGTTATAGAATATAGGCTTGCTTTTTAGGTATAACAGTAAAATCCAAATCTTTTATCGAAATCACCAAAATATAAGTGTATCAGGAAACTGTGATTTTCCCAAAAACTTTTAAAAAAATGATAAAATAGTTTATTATGAGGAAAGTACATCTCTATGCCTACATGTCAATGTGCATGAGAAGTCATAAATGTCATAATACCGTATAGCATAAGGAAATGCATCTCTATGCCTACATGCCAAGTATGCATGTCAAATGTAATGCATCACCGTGTAGTTTTGGGGTTAGGTTATTTTGACCTGCCCTTCCTCGGTGACTAAACGATACTCCTAAAGTTATATTATTTAAAGGATATACCACTCATTTCATAATCTTTTACATATCATTCATTTCATTGGCACCTATGACCATAATACAATATCATTATTGGCACGTTGGCCGTACATCATATTTCATGCTCTCTTCTTTCACTTTCAAATTTCATCATGGATAATCAACAACAAGGCTTTTCAAATTTAGACTTTAAATATACATGTGAGCAAATGAGGGTGTTAGGCACATGGAGATTTCTTACACATGTTGGCATAATAGTTTCCATTTGAACTTGACTTGAAGTCACAACAGTTTAATACATGACTCATGCTTTGAATACGCTCCCGAAGAACGACATAATATTATAAGAATATTCGGAACACATTTTGAACACACATATATATATATATATACCTTTTGACACCAAGCTTATTCGGAATAACAAATTTAAATTAAACAACTCGAAACTTACACGAACATCGTGGGATATAATTCTAAGAGAGAAGTTTAGCCAAAATACCTCGCCTTGAGCTTCCTTAAATTACTACAATGTGTCAAAATCTTAGCCACTTCGGTCTATTTAGAAATATAACCAAATTGAACACAAATTAGGAAGGAGTTCATGGTTCCAGCTCATTTGAGCATTTTATCAAACACTGGGTGGGCATTATGATTTCTGGCTTCTCCTATGGTGGATTTCCTTCACCCCACAACCCAAGGTCTACCCATTTGAGCTCAACTATCTTCTCACAACTCATTATTGTACATGCATGCATAGATACACTATCACACCCAAGAATCACACTCCCCATTAACTATCTTCTACCCCAAATTCGAAATTGAGACTAGGATGTGGAACCTTACCTCTTGGATGAAGAACTTGTGAGGTTCTCCTTGTAAATCTTCCAACTTTTGAGCAAGAATTGGTGAACAATTAGCTTAGGATATTTCCCTCTCACTCTATGGCACTTCTTCGCCCTCAAATATCAGATTTTTGCTTCAAAAATGGCCCTTTACATCTGTATATCGAAATAGGGCCAGGTTATAAAAACCAAATAATGGACCCTCCACACACAGCTCTGGGTCACATGGTGGACCGCAGAATGGATATGTGGTCCACAAAATGGGCCACAGAAGTGGTGTTAAGAATTTGGTTGTTCGGGTCAAATCTGCGGTCGCATAATGCGCCGCAGAACTCCCCTCCGAAAATCTTCATGCTGGGTTTGCAATGGATTGTGCAGCCCGCAAAATGGTTATGCGGCCGCGTAATGGACCGCAAAACAACCTCAAAAAATGGGCCATTTCTTTGCTTCACTCTGAGGCGGATCTGTGGCCTGCAGAGTAATTCTGCGGCCGCATAGTGGATCGCAAAAATGCCCTGCTCTACCAAAAATTTTCTTCAACTCCCCAATGCACAAAACCCCAGGTTCTAGGTGAAAGTTTATGGGGCCTTACAGAGGACCAAGTCTGGACGTCAGAAATTAAGTTTGGAGCCGTACCTTGAGAAATTTGCACTACTGCGGCGCGTGGGGCGCTGCAGCAGTGTATTTTTGCTATCTGATGAATTGTAGAGCTCTCTGGATTTCCTCACTAATGCCTTGCATGGCGCGCCGCCCCATGCGGCACGTCTGTGTAATTTGTACAGAGGGAAAATCCTATTTAGACTAGGAAATGGGTGATTTCGTCTAGGCCCGACCCTACTTGGTATATATACATGGAAAAATGTTATTTTCTGGACTTTTGACATACTTTGGACCTAAGGAGGAGTTGGAATAACACAAGCACAAGGATTTCATCATTCTTTCCTCACTCAAGACCTGAGTTTGAATTGAATTTATGTTTTCCTGTGCTTTAATTTTATTTGTGATGAATTCCTCCATATCTATGGAGTAGTTCTATTTAGGATTTGATGGATTTGGTGTATTGATGATTGTTTGTGGATTATAACTCTAGTTTTATGTATTGAATCATTTTTGGATGTATTAATTATTGCATCTATAGTCACCTGTTCATGTAATCGAGAGAGGCATAACTTGTGATATCTTTGTAGTATATTGTTGGTTGAGTTCATAGATTCTTCTAGGTAATCGGAAGAGGCTAGTTGAATTATTGATTAAACCTAGTTAGGAGAATAATCGAAAGAGGTTTTCCTAAAGACCAATCCATTACGCATTCTTGCATATCTTCACGTGCTTAAATTGGTTCATCTTGTGAGGTTATGACATTATCGAGAGAGTCATTTTTGCTGAACGTTTTGAGTGAATTTGAGAGACTCACTTGAACATTAGAAGTGAATTATCTAGAGTTAGATCCCGAATAATTATCTTGCAACTATCCTATCAAAACCCTATCTTCTCCCATTGATAACCTTTTTTACTTATTCCTTATTTCGATTGTCATTAGACAATAACTTTAGATTCTTAATTAATTTTAGTTAGACATCTTATAAATCTCAACTATTGATCATCTTGGATAGCAACCAAGCTAGAAACTAGGAGAATACTATTTAAATCAATTCCTGTGGATACAATATTATACTATACTATATTTGATTAGCGAGCAGAATTTAAGTGTGTGTTTTGAGCTCATCAAATTTTGGTGCCGTTGCCGGGGATTGACATCTAATAGTGTTTGAAATAGTTTGTAGTGCTAATTCAGGAATTGTTTTCCTTTTATTTTAGTGGTCCCCTTTTATGTTAATATTGATGCATGACTCGATCTTCTGCGAAAGAAGTGCTTCCTTACAAGCCAGAGATAGAAAAACAACTACGACAGCTGAGGAAGGAAAGAAATTTCACCGAGACATTAGAAAAGGTTGGGCAATCCTCAACAAAAGAAATTATGGCTGGAAATGGTGATGATAATGTAGATTTGGCTGCAAGAGAGGCATCCCAACTACGAGAAAAAGCTGCACGGGATGCTGAGCAAGCAACTATTAGAGATGCACAGATTATCTATGAAGAAAAGAGGGGTCGGAGAATTGCTCAGAATCAACCCTTGGCTACAGACCAGTTCAGAAATATTGCTCACATGCCTGGGAGATCATTGGATGATTATGCTAGACTGGTATGCAATCAAGGCTTATCAAGTGTTAGATCACCTCCAATTGCACCTAACAATTTTGAGTTGAAGCAAGGGTTGCTTCAGACCATTCAGAATTGCTGTGTTTTTAGAGGAAAGATGAACGAAGATCCAAACACAGATCAAATGGACTTCAAAGAGATTATGAACACTTTTCCTTATAATGGTGTTGTCACAAGATGCAGTGTAATTAAGGGCATTCCCCTTTCCACTTAAAGATGATGCAAAGCAGTGGTTTCGAAGCTTGCCCATAAGATCGATTAGAACATGGGAGGAGATGACCAGAAAATTCCTTGATAAATATATCTCATAAGCTAAAACGACAAGTTTAGAAGAGAAATCCATAACTTCTGCCAGAAAGAGATTGAAACTGTTTTTGAAGCATGTGAGAGGTTTAAGGAGATTGTTAAAAAGTGTCAACATAGTGGAATTGAACTCTGGATGCAACTCTATGACTTTTGGGATGGATTGACACTGGCCTCACGTAAAACATTGGGCAACGCAGTCGGAGGCCCTTTGATGAAGAAGACTCTAGAGGAGATAGTTATAATTATTGATGAGTTATCTGAAGATGCTAATCAGTGGCCCTCAGAGAGTGCTGAAAGAAGAAGATCAACTAGTGTTCACCAGGTTGATGCTGACAAATTTGTATAGGTACAACTTGATGCTATGGCTAAAGAAATATGAAAGATGTCCTTAGCCTCGATACAAAGTGAGCCTCATACAGCCTGTGATATATGTGGAAGAGGACACCCTACTCATGAGTGTCAAGCCTCAACTGGGGAAGTGAATGCTGTGGGAAATTATAATTTTAATGCGATGGGTACCACTAATGCATGGAAACAAAACAACCCTAGATTTCAGGGACAAGGAGATTCTGGTTTTATGAATCAGCCGAGGCAGCAGTTGCAGCCTCAACATCCCAATCATCCTGGTCTGGAAGATCGTACAAAGGGCAGCAATTTGAAATTTAGAGAAGCAATTGGGACAAATGGCAACAATATTATCTGAGAGGGTTCTAGGCACTCTCCCTGCTAATACTGAAAAAAATCCGAAAGAAAAAGTGAATGTTGTAACCTTGAGAAGTGGGCAAGTGTTGAAAGATCCCACCCAATCCAACAAGATAGGAGACATGAAAAAGAAAGTGAGGAGCAACTGAAAAGTGATGATGACAAGAAGAAGAAAGGTCCGATGAAAGCTGAGAAAAAGAAGAAGGAAGAAAAATCGAGAAGGGAGGAACATGAGGAGAGCAAGCATATGCCTGCGCTACCTTTCCCTTAGAAGCTATGTAGATAAAAGCTGGAGAAGCAGTTTGAGAGATTTCTGGATGTGCTGAAACAGGTTCATATAAACTTACCATTCACATAAGTGCTCTCACAAATGCCTTCTTATGCTAAATTCTTGAAAGAGATCCTTACGAAGAAGAGGAAAGTAGATGAGACCTCAGTGGTCAAGCTCACAGAGCATTGCAGTGCGACATTGCAAAATAAACTCTCACAAAAGTGTGGAGATCCAGGGAGTTTTACTATATCTTGCTCTTTAGGAACTATTAATTTTGATAAGTCTTTATGTGATTCTGGTGCCTTAATTAATTTAATGCCTCTATCTATTTACAGGAAACTGGAGAAGGAGATTGGAGAGATAAGGTCTGTACCAATATCGTTGCAGCTGCCAGACCAAACGACTTTAATACCCGAGGGGATAGTGGAAGATGAGTTAGTTCGGGTGGATAAGTTTGTATTTCCTGTGGATTTTATAGTGGTGAATATGGAGGAAAACAAGGAGGTACCCCTCATCCTAGGAAGACCATTCTTAGCGATGGGCAGAGCGATATTAGATATACATGAGAGAAAACTCATGCTTAGAGTGGGTGAGGAGACTGTGACTTTCAAGATGGATATAGAAAAGGGGGTGCAAAAAGGAAAACCAGTTGCAAGTGTTGAGTGGAAAGTGAAGGGCTCGAAAGAGAAGGCTGCAGCGAGCGAGAAAGATAAGTGTGGGGTGTACCCTAAAAAGTCTAAGAAGAAGCTGTCTGCATGGATGTGTGCAATAGTTCAGGCGCGAGGAATAGAGCCCGACTACGACTAAGACCCCGACTAGATGTTCAAGGAAGTTTCTTTTACCTTATGCTTTTTAATTATGTGCCATGGGGACATGCCACAACTTAAAGTGTGGGGTGGGGGATCTTTGTATGTATGTATATATATTAGTTTTCTTTTTTGTTAGTTGTAGTGGTTGGAGATAGAAAAAATTGAAATTTTTTAAAATTTTCAATTTTTCCCGACGATGGATATCATCGACAAGTTTCTTGAGGGATTAAAGTCGAAAGAAAAAGACAGAAAGATTTTCTTTTGTTAGGTAATGTAACAAGTTCCCCCTTGGTTTTTGTTTATACCGCGGTTCTTATCCAAGGGTTTTGTTTGAACCGGGTGTAGTTAGTTTTTATTTTATTTAGGAGTACGAAACCTTGTGATGTGATTTGAATTGAAGGCAATATCTCATGACTTTATTATACCTTGAGAATAGCAATTGCTTTAGTTGTGATGCTCATGCTCAGGTTTTGACTCTTGTATAAGTACCTTAAATTGGATGATCTTAACTTTGCTTAACTGCTTTGACTAGAGTGTTTCGATAGTCCAATCCTGAGTGAGTTATGTGCCATGTGTGTGTGAGGTCTTGTGTTATTATATGCATTGCAGTTGATGTCTAGAACTTTCCCAGTGTGTTTGCAAAAATAAATAGTAGTTATATTCAGTTTTGGAAGTGATATAGGTATTTCTTTGTTGAGCCAGATATATGTTTTTACCCCCCTAATTGTCATGTGTCGTAGTTAACCCTATTGAGCCTATAATCCTATTTCTTTGGAAACCACATTACAAGCCTTACCCATTTGATTAAATTGACCATCTATTTGAACCTTTTACCTCTCGTGAGAACTTGAATTTGTCATGAACTTTGTAAAAGTTGAAGTGTGGGGTGGTTGGTTTGGCTTTTGAGTGGAACTATTGAACTAAGGAGAAAGGTGTACTATTTTAAAAACATAAGAGCCACTGAATTGAAAAAGAAAGGAAAAGAAAATAAGTGTATGATTGTGAAAAAATATTTCTTGATAGTGGTGACTTTTGATGTATTTGTGCTTAAATAATGGGAGTTAATGTATATTGATGTGAAGGTGGAGTTATGGTTTGACATAAGTGTGGGGTGTTGAACGGTTAATTGTATGTATTGAAATGCTTAGGGAGGTGTAATCACTTTTATATCTAAATGTATCCTACCCACCCATAGCCTACATTACAACCAATTAAAGTCGTACTTGATCCTTGACTGAATAAGCTCAATTAGTAGAGTAGTACACTACGGGAAAGCCTATGGTACGTCTTTTGTGGCATATGAATGTACTTCTGAGAGTGAGTGAATTCTTTCTATCTTGAGTTCCTAATCGTTCTTAAATTTTATTGTGTGTGGAACTACTCTCTATTGCTGTGTGAGGGAACTTGATTCATGAAGGAAAGGTAATATGGTTGACCTCTGTGTTAGAGTAAGTGAGCGGGTTATGAAATATGCATGGTGCTTTTGAGTCAAATCTTGAGGCGAGGATGTTACGGTATTGTGCTTAATTTGTTTTAAATATTCTTGGTATGATGAGTTATGAAAGTTATTGAAAAAGGTCGTGTCTATATGAAGTGTAGTTTGATTGCTCGAGGACTAACAATGGTTTAAGTGTGGGGTGTTGATGGTAGGCTGTAATATCATATTTTATTCACTTATTGCACTCTAATTCACTGCACTTTATTTGTCTTAGAGCTTTGATTCGTAGTGTTTTGCACTTATTGTGTATTTTATGCCTTATAGGAATGATTCCGAGTTATGTAGATGTTGTGGAGCTAAGTTGAGCTATTTGTAGCTTTGCAGTCTGAGTAAAAGCCCAAGGGATTAAGTCGGGATCATGTTCGGGGGTCGAGGACCAAGTCTGGACGTCAAAATTTAAGTTTGGAGCCGTACTCTGAGAAATTTGCACTACTGCGGAGCATGGGGCGGTGCGTGGGGTGCCGCAGCAGTGTATTTTTGCTGCTGCTGAATTGTTGAGCTCTATGGATTTCCCCACTAATGCCCCACATGGCACGTCGCCCCATGTGGAGCGCCTGTGCAATTTCTACAGAGTGAAAGTCCTATTTCGGCTAGGAAAGGGGTGATTTCGTCTGGGCCCGACCCTACTTGGTATAAATATATGGAAAAATGTTATTTTCTGAACTTTTGACATACTGTAGACCTAAGGAGGCTAAGGAGGAGTTGGAAGAACACAAGCACAAGGATTTAATCATTCCTTCTTCACTCAATACCCGAGTTTGGATTGAATTTATGTCTTCCTATAATGTAATTTTATTTGTGATGAATTTCTCCATATCTATGGAGTAGTTCCATTTAGGGTTTGATTGATCTGGTGTATTGATGATTGTTTGTTGATTATAACTCTAGTTTTATGTATGGAATCATTTTTGGATGGATTAATTGTTGCATATATAGTCACTTGTTCATGTAATCGAGAGAGGCATAACTTGTGATATCTTTGCATTATATTGTTGGTTGATTTCATATATTCTTCTAAGTAATCGAAGGAGGCCAGTTGAATCATTGATTAAACATAGTTAGGAGAATAATCAAAAGAAGTTTTCCTAAAGACCAATCCATTATGCATTCTTGCATATCTTCACGTGCTTAAATTGGTTCATCTTGTGAGGTTAAGACTTAATCGAGAGAGAAGTTTTTGCTGAACATTTGAAGTAATAATTGAGTGAATTCGAGAGACTCACTTGAACATTAGAAGTGAATTATCTAGAGTTAGATCCCAAATAATTATCTTGCACCTATCCTATCAAAACCCTATCTTCTCCCATTGATAACCTTCTTTGCTTATTCCTTATTTCGATTGTCATTAGTCAATAGCTTTAGATTCTTAGTTAATTTTAGTTAGACATCTTATAAATCTCAACTGTTGATCATCTTGGATAGCAACCGATCTAGAAACTATGAGAATACTGTTTAAATCCAATCCCTGTGGATATGATATTATACTATACTATATTTGATTAGCGAGCAAACTTTAAGTGTGTGTTTTGCGCTCGTCACAAAGTCAACCAAAAAGTCAAATCGGGGCCCGCACCTCAGAACCCGACAAAACTCCCAAAATTCGAAAACCCATTCAATTCGAGTCCAACCATACTAATTTCATCCAAATCCGACTCCGCATCGATGTTCAAAACTCAAAAATCCACTTTAGAGAAATTTAGACAAAAACCCTAAATTTCTCTTTTGAAATCATTAATCAAATGCCAAAAATGAATATAGATTCACGAAATATAATAAAAACCGAGTATAAAATACTTACCCTAATCTATGTGGTGAAAATCACCTAAATAATCGCCTCAATCCGAGCTCCATAGCTCAAAATTGCTAAAATATCTGAAACCTATGAAAATAGAGTACTTATAAATACTTGACGAATTTATGAATCGCGATCACGGAAATACCATCACGATCTCAAAGGAGAAAAAAATACATTTCCCTGAAATACCCTACGCGTTCGCAAGCCTCCTCATGCGAATGCAATGCCCACATATGCCAACTCTACCCGAAAGCGGACAAATCAACGCGAATGCGAAGAGAAATCACCAATTCCAGTTGCCCCGTTTCAACACTACGCGACCACGTTTTTTCCTTCGCAAACGCGTTGCCCCAGTTCCCCTAACTACGTGAACATGTTTGATTCCTCACGAATGCGAATCAGAAAATTCCCAGCTCCAGACTTTACCTTACACGATCGTATCTTCATCTTCGCGATCGCGAAGAACAATTGAGGCATCAGACATCATCATTGAAAAAATAAAGAAAAATGGTCCGAAATCAATCTGAAACATGTCTGAGCCTCTCGGGACCCTGTCCGAACATACTAACAACTCCCAAAAACATAACACGTACCTACTCGGCCTCAAATCACCCGTAACAATATCAAAGCAACGAATCGCACCTCAAATCGAACTTAATGAACTTTAAACTTCCAAATCTCATGTCGAACTATATCAAATCAACTCGGGATAAACCCAAATTTTGTATACAAGTCCCAAATGACATAACAAAGCTATTACAATTCCCGAAATCAAAATCCGAACCCAATATCATCAAAGTCATCTCTCGATCAAACTTAGGAACTTTCCAAACCTTCAAATTTTCAACTTTCGCCAAATAGTGCCGAAACATTCTAGAAATATCCAAATGCACATCCCGGCATGCTCCCAAGTCCAAAATTACCGTATGGACCTAATGGAACCATCAAAACTCTTATCCGAGGTCAAATACTCAAAAGTCAAACTTGGTCAACTCTTCCAACTTAAAGCTTCCTAGTTGAGAATTATTCTTCTAAATCAATTTCGAATCACCTAAAAACTAAAACCGGAGATTCACACAAGTCATAACATATCATACGAAGCTTCTCAAGACTTCAAATAGCTAAACGGAATGCAATTGCTCAAAACGAACGGTCGGGTCATTACATTGGCTTTCACGATCGCGAGCTATTTTTCGTGATAGCGAAGAAGGGTCGCTGGGCGGCACACTTCTAAAAAAATCGGGTTTGATTCATTTCATCTCATTTTTCTCATTGGATCCGACCTTGCGGGTGATTTTGGATTGCCATTTTTATCATCTATCATGAGGTAAGTGATTCCCACTTGTTGTAAGTATACATGATTGTTTTTTAGCAAAACCACTAGGCTAGGTGCCTAGGGCTTGTTTTTATATATAAATAACATAAAAAAAATAGAATGTTTGATGTCTTACAAAATTATAGGGAGTAAAATACGAAAGTAACATAAATCCTATTATCAACGTTGAGTAATCTACCCAACAATGATAGTATATGATGTAGTCTAATGGAAATATGCCTAAACATTTTAAAAAATAGCCAAAACGTTCTTTCGCCCTTGGTGGCTATATGTGACATGCGTATATTGTGGAGTTGGCCATATTTGTGTTGCATTTGCGATCCTATTGTTGCTGCCTCTAGTTCTATATCATGTTGTTGTTGAAACTTTTGGTTGATTCCATGATTCATGTGTAGATGATTGGCTTTCATAAATGGAATGGAATGTGCCACTTTCTAGATTAAGTCCAAGCTGCTGTATCATTCTTCTATCTCCTGCTGCTGTGGTTTTGCATAAACATGAAGTCCCAGTAATCCATTAAAAGCCCCACGTATCACTTCAGTTTTCCAGTTGTAAATGCTTTCCTTGCGTTGTCGTTGTTGCATCAATACTGGCTGCTGTATTGTTTTCCTCCCTTTTCTCGTTCCCAACCAGCTCGTGCCATTGTGCATAATTCGTTTCCAGCATTATTTTCATTATTCCATAAAAGTGTCCCATAATATGTGTGTTCCTCAATGTATATAATATTCAAATTTGATTGG
>AWOL01S0029920.1:137135-162053 GCA_000715115.1 Nicotiana otophora
GGGGGGGCTTTCGATCTCAACTTGGGAATTGAAAACATACCTGCCTTTTCCTTGGAATGCATTGAAAGAGCAATTTTATAATACTGCTCCACTCTCCTAGTGCATTCCATGCTTGTGCCTATTATTCCTTGATCAAACAATTACTTGTTTCCAGTATGTCCTCCAGTTCACCTGGAATTTCTTCCTTTGGGTGTTCAATGTTCCCGTCTTTTTGCGTCCAAAACCAGTGTCTTATATTGATTTGAATGTTCGTTGCTTACATCTTGTATCTTATTTCTGTCATCATGAGCTGGTTGGTGCAACTCATACCTGCTTTTGATATGTATCCCAAAACCAGGAGGTATTGGTTGCATCTCGTTTGTAAGCAGCAACTATATCCTTTGCCTTTGTCCATAGCAAAGCTGGGCAGTGTTGACACATGCCCAAGTATCCTAGCTTCTATGCTTATGAATACACTTGCTTCCCCTTCAATGGAATGAGTACAAAGTATTAATACCACCAAACAGAATACAAAGTTAGTTAAAAATAACCCTATCATGTTCTCCTCCATAGAGACTCGAACATGATGAGTATATATATTGTCTCTTATCTCCTCCATCATCTTTATTCTCCTTTTCTCCTTATCTCCTAATTCCTGGATACCCTTATTCTTAAATATGGACATTGGAGCATGTCGTCGTTAACAATTCCTTTCCCTCTCACATCCAGTTGTGCAAAACTCACACATTCAATTGGACCAAAATCAAGTGCATAATTGGCAAGATGATCTGCCGATCTATTCCCTTCCCTAAATATGTGCGTCATCTTTGTACTATATGCTTCCAAGATCTGCTTTATTTACTCCACATACATTACTATCGCCCAAGGTGGCTTCTAGTTGTCCATAATAACATTCTTAATCATCATTGAATCAGTCTATAACCAAATGTTATTAGTATGGTGAAGTCTACAATACCTTAATACCTCCAGCACTGCCAAAGTCTCAGCTACTGTATTTGTTGTCTCATGCACTTTCTTTCCACATGCATATATCACATCTCCCAGCTCATTTCTTAAGCAAATTCCTATAGAAATTTTGCCCGGAATTCCTCTTGATGTTCCATCCATGTTAACTTTTATCCACTCCTCACTAGGCATCTCCCAGAGGACCTTATTCACCTTCAACTTAGGAGTGTAATTTTCCATCATGTGTAACAGATCCGGCCATCTTGATGGTACATTTTGCAACCCAATCTTTTTGAACTTGACAAGTGATTGAATGGTGTTGGATACTTGATATATAACCCTACTAATCGACACAACATCTCCATATTTGTAGCTATTTCTCCTTTTCCATAACTCCCACACAATTATACAAGGTAATGCTTGGAAGATAGGCTTTAGTCTAGGCATTACCTCAAATGTCCAACACTTCACCACTGCTTGATACAAAGTTAGAGCGTGTATTGACACTCCCGCAAAGGAGAAAAAATAATGCCATACTCTTCTAGCTGCATATGACTTGAAGAAAACATATTCTCTTGATTCCTCATTCGGATTGGCACAACACCAACACTTTGAAGGCATGAAGTAACCCCATCGTCTAAGTGTATCATCCAATGATAGTTTTCCTTTCCATACTTTCCACATGAAGAAAGAGATCTTGAAGGGAAGTCCTTTAACCCACATATTCTTGTATATAATATTAGGATCCTCTCTTCTTCTAAGATATTCCCATGGAAATTTTACACTAAAATCCCCCTTATTATCTAGCATCCAATACGGAATATCTAGCTCCTCACAATGCACTGGAGTATTTATGTTTTCCAGAATATGTAATGCTAGTTCTTCAGGTAGAATCTCCATAATTGTATCCACATCCCAGCCATTTTCATGGATTATATCCCTTACATTATGAACCTCTTCATCACAATAAAGGTCGGGAGGAGTAACAAAATTGAGTGCACCCAAGCCTGTCACATTATCAAACCAAAATAGTGAAGATCCAATTTGTATTTGCCACAGAATTTGATGCTCAACCAACTCCCTACATTCAAGCATTTTTCTCCAAACATGTGATCTATTTCTCCATGCTACTACCATTGCATTCAATTTTTTGCAGTACTTCTGACTCATAAAGGAGCTCCATAAAGTAGGTTTCGTTCAAAAGTTCCACCAAAGCTTACAAAACATAGCTTTGGATACATCATGAAGAGACCTAAAACCTACTCCCCTTTCCTCATATGGCAAGCACAGAGTGTCCCAAGATGACCAATGTCTTCCCCTTGTATCCATATAATTAAACCAAAAAAACCTAACAAAAAGTTTGTGTAATTTGTTGATAACAAATGCAGGTGGATTAACGACAGCTAATAAGTGAGTCGGCATACTTTTCAACACATGACCAATCAAACAACTCTTCCTCCAATAGATAAAAGTTTGCCTTTCCAAGATTGTAATTTATCAAGGATTTTATTGATTAGTCCTTGATAATAAGACATTCTCCTTCTAGCATACAAAATTGGGCATCCCAAGTTGGTGAAAGGAAACTCTTGTCGACCAATTTCAGTGACTCGTTTTACCTTTCTAAACACCACCTCATTGGTCAAACGGTGCATATATACTGCTGATTTACCCTTATTTATCAACTGTCTAGATGCTGCCTCATAAGTTACCAACACTTCCATTATCAATTGCAATGATGTTACATCTGAAGATGAGAATATGATGGTGTCTTCTTCATATGCCAAATGATTTATTTTGGGACTCCATTTTGGCAAGCCAAATCCACAAAAGTATAAATTCAAATGAAGAGCATTCAATCCTCTAGAGAGAGCCTCAACTACCAAAATAAATAGAGAAGGTGAGAGTGGATCACCTTGTTTCACCCCTCTAGTCGATTTGAAAAAACCATAGGGTTGGCCATTGATGAGAACTGAGTACCAATTGTTGAAGATAATACCAAAGACCAATCCAATGAACCTCTCATAAAACTCCATTTTTCTCAGTATCTTTGTCAAGAATAACCATGAAAGCCTATCATAAGCCTTTGTCATGTCGAGTTTGATCACAACATTCGGCCCAGCCTTTGTCCTTAACCTTATATTTGTAATGATCTATTGTGTTAAAAGGACATTCTTAAAAATACTCTTGCCCTTCACAAATCCAGCTTGCTCATCTGAGACGAGTTGAGGTAGAAGCCCCACTAACCTTTTATGAATAACTATAGAAAAGACCTTGTTAACAAAATTGTTAAGGTTAATAGGTCTCATATCAGAGAAAGTACATACCTCCTTCTTTTTAGGCAGTAAAACTAAGTTTGTGTGTGTCAAAACTTTAGGTAATTCATGTCTATTGAAGAAGGACTTCCCCATGCCAATAACATCATCACCTACTATATCCCAGCACGCATGAAAGAAGCTGCCTGTAAATCCATCCGGTCCTCCAGCACTCTCCCCATTCAAACCCATAACTGCCTCCTTGACCTCATCTCTAGTAGGTTGTTTAATGAGATCATGGTTCTGCTCCTCACCTATCATTAGAGGTACATGTTCTAAAATTCCAAAGGCAGTATAAACTCTTTCCTCGCTGAATTGTTGTTGGAAAAAATTGACAGCTTCAGTCGACATTGCTTCAGTATCTTCTATCCAGTCCCCGACACTGTTTTGAATCCTTCTAAGTTGTAGATTCTTTCTTCTACCATTAATTTGTGCATGAAAATATTTAGTGTTCTTGTCTCCATCATTGAACCATGTCATCCCTGATTTTTATTTTCAAACCTGTTCCTCCGATGCCAAATATCTAAATAGCTCAGCTTGCACCTTTTGAAGCCTTTCCCTATTTTGGATCGTATGACTAAGCTCAGATTGTGCTTAATGAATAAAAACTACCTCTTCAAGACTCTTTATCTTCTAAAGAATATTCCCATACGTCGCCTTCCTCCATATGGATAAAGCTTTCTTGAACCTTTTCATTTTGTAATTAAATACCACGAATGGATTTTCCTGAAAGTCTGCTGCCCAGTTCTCCTTAACCACTACTTGAAATGTATCATGTCTAATCTAGAAATTTAGGAACCTAAATGACTTCTTGATTGGTACAACATCTGGATTACATGTAATCAACAATGGACTATGATCTGATCTAATTTTGGATAGATATGTTATCTCCAAACCTGGCCACATTTGTTGACATTCCAAATTGGCTAAACATCTATACAAACGTTTGAAAATGCAATCCTCCTCCGCTCTTCTATTCCACCAAGTATATATGTTGCCTTTAAAGCCTATATCGAATACGTTACAAGTGTTGATACAATGTCTAAAGTCATCAGCTTCATTTAAAGAAACTGGCAGTCCCCCAAACTTCTCTTCTTCATCCAAAATAACATTGAAATCTCCCCCAACGAACCAAGGAATAGACATATCACTAGCCAGTGAATAGAGTGTATCCCAAAGCTCAATTATCTCAATATGATCACACTTAGCATAAACAAGGGTAAGAATGAATTCCTTGTTTTCTTCAGTATCAAATAACTTCACAGTTAGCTGTTGTTCCATATGAAATAAGACTGTGACATCGCATTTCTCATAAAAAAAAGCCCAGATTTTGTTCGAGACATTAACCATAGCCTGAGCAAAACCAATCCTCCTCCTATAACTCTCTAATTTTCGAGCTTGCTGCATCGGTTCCATCAAGCCAATGAACTGAAAATGGTACTGCCTATGCATTGTGATGAGCCTTTCAAAATCTCTCTTCGTGTTAACTGATCTAATATTCCATATAATAGAATTCATAGCTAATTTATGGATTTAGACACCGTCCTTCTTGTTTGAACCCCCACTGCCTGGATACTAAAGATATCTTTTGGTTGCTTTCTTCTTCCTCTACCTGCTGACTTCCTCTTTTCCGTATGCCTAGGGGATAAATCTCCACTCCTAGCTATATTCATGAAATTCTGACATGTTGATTCTTCATCCATGTATTTTACTTTAGCTCCCAAAATCTCTTCTTCCTCACCGTTCTTATCTTGTGTCATCATTTGATTAATGTTGGATGCAGAAGTCAGTTTTTACCTTGATTGTCCTTCTCCTTGCCCAGGGCTGATAATTGGACTATTTGCATCCATCGTGATATCTCATCTTTGAGCCCTAATCCCTTCGTAGTAGGATCAGAAGTCAAATACACTTGCATCACTCCATCTTTCTTATTCAATTCACTACCCATTTGTATTGCCCTGACATTATTATCCCCAATACATTGATCATTATCTCGCCTTCCAACTAGATTAATCTGCTTAGCATTAGGTGTAGTAATATTAGCTGAAGTTCCCTTAATGATTACTGTAGCATGGAGTCTGTTACTATGGTTATGGTTCTGAATTAGGTCATTAGTAGTTTGTGTTTCAGAATCCTCTTTGTCCTCATGAAATTCACCCTCTTCTGAATCTTCTTCCATTTGATCACACCATAGTCTGCCCCAGTAAATTTAATATGTTCACTAATCTTCATCTGCTCAGCAAATTCGTTGGTATCCAGTGATTGTGAAGGGATTTCCTCACATGATTGGTTAGTTGTCACCTTGTTGTCTCCAAAAGTGCGATTAACCCCTTGAGTTGTGGACTCCGTCAACTGCACTTGTTCTTTTTCCTTGTCACTTGTAATTGATTTATTACCATTTTTGGAGATCCCATTCCCAGGTGAGGTTAGTTTGTACATTGGAGATTCCAGATTTAGTCTTTTCCCAGCTTTGCTAGGACTTGGTCTAGGGTTGCGATGCACTTCATTATCCTCCACTACAATCAATTGGTTATTACCTTCATTTTCATCATCATGTACTTCCAAAGTAGCAAACCTGTTGGACAATTGCAGTTGCTAGGATATCACACCCTCACATTGACCCTTTTGAGCCAGATCTTTGGTGGCTGGAACTATCTCTTTCCCACTTGTACCAAGTGGATCAATTTCTTGGCCAGAATTGCCATTTCCTTCAATTTGTTTATCTCCATTCTTCACACGAGTGTCTCTAACCTCCTTCCACTGTTCACCCACATTACCAACTACCTTCCCACTTGATAAATTTTTTAATGGTTGATCAACATTGTTCTTCCTTTCTCTACCTTGCTCACCACCTTCTTCACTTTGAAAATGTTGCTTTGCCTTATCATTCTGGTCCAATAATTCAGGGTGTAGCCTCCAACACTCGAATTCATCATATCCTTGTAGCTTGTATTGTTTACAATGTTTAGGGACAAAATCGTATTGAATTTTCACTCATTCCATCCTCACTTCCCTAGTGGCTTCATTCTCTATATCCATACGAACTTTTTTGGGTAATTCAGCTAACAAGTCTACAAGCACCTTTACCCTAGCACAACTATGTCTTGTTTTATTTATAGTAGCCATGTCAAGGTGAAATGGTTTTCCCAATGTAGTAGCTAAAGAAAAGAGACACTCTTTCACAAAATATGTAGGTAACAACTTTGGAAAGGATATCCACGCCATGGCCATAGGAATTTCTTCACCCGCCTTGAACGTTGCATCATATATTAAAGGTCGTAATTGATATTCATACCCATCCTTAGCCTTGAAATAATATGCATTCTTGGACTTGAAGTCTATAAAATCTTTCCATAATGTTAACATAATTAGGACGTGTCTGGCACAAAGCAATCCAATATTACACTTACCTTTAATACCATACTATGCTGGAATAATGCGATGAAGTTCATTCAAATCTGGCCAGTCATAAGAGAATTTTCTTACAACTGCATATTGTAATCCCTCAATCACATTCATACGGTCCACCTCTACTTCAGTGAATTTGATCATGGGTTGTCCTTTGAGAAACGTAACTCGTTTGAATGGTATGGGTTCAACAGTAGTCGCCTTTACGCGCATGGAGCTGTTGATTGCTGCTGGCTTTAGAATGTTACTGTAATCTATTGGTTTGGCAGTGTTATTTATGGTAGTATTTTTTGGGGCGAGAGTGGGGGAAGGCAGACCAGCCAGACTCGAGGGCAGGCCGCCGGCCGTAGCGGCCATGGAAGCTCTCACGTACAGAATCACTTATCGTCTCTTTTTCACCAGAGCTTCTCTCTCCACGGCCATTTTTTACTACTCAAAATAAATACATGGTTTATATATGGATTTAAACATGAAAATATGTGCAAATATTGGGATTTTTGCAGAAACACCTAAAAATGGTAATCTTGGATTTTGACCCCGAAATTTGATATGGCGTTAAGAATAAATTATATATTTTAGTTCGTTGTGCTATAGGTAATATGTATTTTCGAAAATGTTTGGAATACGGGTGCGTGGGTCCTAGGGTTGACTATGTTGACTTTTTGAGTGGAGTTGGAAATTTGTTATAAATTATTAAATTACGAGTATTGGAGTATGTTTGCACGTTGTTTAATTAGTTTCGTATCGCTTGGCATCAGTTTGAGGAGTTAGAGAGGCGTTGGATCTGGTTATCAGATTTCGGAGCGAGGTAAGTTTCCTATCTAACCTTTTGAGGGGGAAATTACCCCATATGTGTTATATTTGTTATGTGCTACATGTTATGAGAGCTACGCACGTATGAGGTCATGAGTGTCCATGCGTATGCTAGAATTTCTGATTATGTCCAGGTAGACTTAGACTCACGCCATACTTTAGTTTTACTATTTGAGTTATTCTTGTCTGTTTAAATGATTTAATTCGCATTATGACCTGAGACTAGACTCACGTAGAGTAATTGACTTGCTATTTTAGATACTTGTCGAGCTACTTGATTAGCCATATAAATTGTACTTCCCTTACGGATTTCTCCCGCATTGTGCGTATTCATCGAAAAGTTTTCTTAAATATCATAACTCACACGTATATTCGTGAGTGGGGTCATGGACCCGTAAAAGCTTTATATTCTAATGGGATCGGGCTGAATACCTCAGCAGTAGTATTATGGAATCAGACCATTTGCCTCGGCAATATGATGTATATATTCTTATGGGATACGACCATTCACCTCGGCAGTATCCCGTATCACACTCTTATGGGATCTGGCCGTTCGCCTTGACAGGATATTGTAACACACTCTTATGGGATTGGGTCATTCGCCTCGGAGGTTCTATGAAACACTCTTATGGGATCGTGCCGCTCGCCTCGACTGATTCATGCATAATATTTGATAAGAAATCAGTGTACCCGTGATTTTTCTTGATTTGAGACGTGATATGTTAAATGGTGTTGACCATTTTGTATTCCATTCGGGGTAGTATCCGATATTTGAGGGCTTTGTGTTTACTATTCAGTTGAGGAGCGTATTATGTACTTAATATCTGTTTTCACTATTCTTACTTGCCATGTTTCGTATCTGTCTACTTCTATTATTATACTTGATTTATTGGACCACTAGTAAGTGTTGATGTCCACCCCTCGTCACTATTTCTCCGGGGTTAGACTAGATACTTGCCGGTATGCTTTTATTTACTTACTCATGCTACACTTCTATACTGATTGTGCAGGTTCTGAGACATGTATTGTTGGTGATCATATTGGCGCATAGGCACAACTGCGGAGGGGACTTTATGGTGAGCTGCATACCATGATTTCGATCCGCAGCACACGAAGTCTCAATCATATTAATTTTTTAGCCTGTCTAATTTGTATTCCTGACAAAGGTTATATTAGTATTGTACTCCCTAGTAGATGCTCATTTACTTGTGACACCGGATTTTGGGGATTTTTAGTGGATGCTCACAGTTGTACATAATAATAATATTATTATTATTATTATCATTTCGCCTTATGATTTATTCGTACTCGGTAAAGAAGAGCATATGTCTCTATGATATCTGAATTTAATTCTATTTATTTAATGAAATTCCTTGTTTAAAAAGTTAAAGTGGATGATTAGTTCAAGGGTCTCCCTGAGACTAGTGGTTGGAGGGAAAGGCTCATCACTTATGTGTCGAACTTTAGGCCTGATCATCTCCATCATCATCATCATTATCCAACAAGAAGGAATACTCTTTGCTATCATCCTCGTCCTTGACCGGTATCTTCTTATTTGGTTGCCCCTATTTGAAAATTTCCTTGATGCCTCTCCACATTTTTATCATGAATTTTCTCTTCTTTTTGTTTTTCTCTTTCTATGCTATGAAATCTGCCTGAAGATTGCCATGTGCCTTGGCCATCTTCCCATATGCAAGCTCAAGCTTGCTAACAAAAGCTGCTAATTTCTCATGAGACTTCGCCTATTTATTCCGAGCTTCCAGGTATGTTTTCATTTCCTCTTAGGTACAGTAGTCAGGCATGGGCTGGGCTTGCGAGGTTCCAATAGGGAGATATGACACTAAGTCATGAATGGAGTCAAGGTGGGAGTTAAGCAACCCAAATGGTCCCTCGGTTTGTGTATCCTTGGAGTACTCTTCTCTGGAAACATTTGTGATTTTTCTCTTCATACTCTTTACTGCACTACCCTCTCTTGTCACTTTCAACAGATGCAAGGGTTTGTCGGTCGGTATCCTACGATCGGTGCTGTGCACATTAACATTCGCCCGCCGGCACAACTCTGTGTTTTAAAAAGGGAACATCAAGCCTGGACTATCTTGTAGCAAGTACTCTTTCAACTCTTGAATGATGTAATAACCGACATTCACCAGAATTCCATCAAGTATGCATGCTATCATCAGGGCCCTAACATATGGAACATCAGAGACGTTCCCACAAGGTGAGACTCTGCTACAGATGATGTACATCCACATATTAGCCTTAGTTGTGAAATCAATGGATTTTAAGCCCTTCCTCTTATTGCACTTTACGCGCTTGCCTACGGGATAAAGTTTAGACACTAGCCAATATCCGCTAGAGCATGTATCTTTTCTCACATCGACTCAAGTGGATAATTTGGAATCTCATAAACATTATTGATCTGCTCAGTCCCAAATCGTACTCTTTTGCCCCTTATGGTGAGCTTTGGTTTGTCGAAGTTTCTACACTCAAGATTGGCATAAAACGCACTAACCCATTCCTAATTAGCATCGCATAAAGTGGGCATGAAGCACGTCGAACCTGTAGTCTCTAGACGACCATAGAAATCTGGAAGTAGCTAGACCAATCTATCCTCGAAGATCCCCTTTTCAAGTATGTCATGACCCAAATCCCACTATAGGGGTCGTGATATCACCTAGTCACTAAAACTAGGTAAGTCGATTACTTAACAACATTTAAATCAACAACACATGATATAACAAAATGGAGTTTCATATAAAAGTGGAAATAGAATCAATACAAGTCAAAAGTTGCAATACTATGACACTTCTCCAGAACTAGGTAGTATAGAGTCATGAGCTCTAACTGATTACCTAAGATTATATTGAGATACAATATTGTTCAGATATAAAAATGACAGTATCAATGTAAGGAAGGGTCTCCATGGGACAGCGATGGTCAATGCAGCCTACCTTGAATCCTCGCGGTCAAAGAAATCTCTCATTGCCTAGGTCCTCTGCCTCCAATACCCGAATCTACATAAAAATGTGCTAAAGTGTAGTATGATTACACCACAGTTGGTACCCAGTAAGTATCAAGACTAAACTCGGTGAAGTAGTGATGAGGTTCAACTTATATGATACTCACTAGTCAAAATAACATGTGCAATATGTCAAAGACTGGCAACAAAAAGTATAGCAGAAAAAACATCAACAATAATCTCATCAGAACAGGTGATAACAATTCAATGGAAGAAAAGGCTCCGCATCAACAATAAGTCATTAAATAGAAACGCACACATATGGCACCTCGTGCCCCCATTGTCAACACTTGCACGACAAAGACCTCGTGTCACAACATAAATCACACTCACTTGGCGAAGACCTCGTGCCACAATATAAATCACACTCGCACGATAAAAACCTCATGCCTCAATATAAATCACATTCGCAGGGCAAAGACATCGTGCCACAATATAAATCACACTCGTACAACAAAGACCTCATGCCATAATATAAATCACACTCGTACGGAAAAGACCTTGTGCCATATAAATCACACTCACACGGCAAAGTCCTCGTGCCACAATATAAATCACAGTCGCACGACAAAGACCTCGTGCCACAACATAAATGACACTCGCACGACAAAAAACTCATGCCAATACCCAAAATAATCCGCTCAACATGTCCACGCATGCCATAATAATCACAAGACAATAATGCCAAATTTTAACAAGTTTATGAGTACATAGTTTATCAATAAGGTGCACAAGGACATGACAATAGTAAAATACGAATGGGTATTTAACAAACAAAGAATTACTACGGCTAAAACAAGTGTAGTGATAATGTTCACATAGTCACCAAGTGATTAAGAATGTTTCATATACAGTATATCCTCAAATCAAGGCATATTAATAGCCTAAGGTCTAGCAAGGTTGTAAGCCACAAATAACATTCGTGTATATGCTCGTCACCTCATGTACATGTCGCTTTTCACATAACATAAGTAGGCAATTAAGGCCAAATCCTAAGGGGTATTTCCCCACACAATGTTAGGTAAGATACTTACCTCAAACAAGCCAAATCAATACTCTATAAATCCCTTGCCTCTCGAATCAACCTCTGAACGGGTCACATCTACCTAAAAACAACACAATAATATCAAACATGACTATAGAAATCGATGCCAAGTAATAAAGCTTAGATCTTTATCAGTAATTAAAAAGGCAACCAAAATATCAACCCAAGCCCACTTCCCAGAACCTAACAAAAATCACAAATACCGAACACCCATTCAAATACGAGTCCAACCATACAAGTTTCATCCAAATCCAACTCTGAATCGGGGTTTAAATCTCTATTTTTTATTTTAGAAACATTTTGCCAGAACCCCTAATTTTCTCCACTTAGATTCACCAATCAAATGCTAAAATGAAGGATAGAATCATGAATAGTAATCAAATCTGAGTCAAGAACACTTAACCCAATCCAAGTCGTAAAAACTGCCTCTAAAATCTCCCAAAGTCGAGCTCCCAATCACAAAATATGATAAAATAACTCAAACCCTTGAAAATATAGTACTTAAGTTTTCCAGGGGTTCCCTTCGCGAATGCGGCATGTGCCTCGCGTTCGTGAAGCATAAAAAATAACTGCCTCAAAATATACCTTCGCGTTCGCGAACGCGATAAAGAATCCACCTGACCCTACGCGAACGCGACCAGGACCTCGCGAACGCGTAGGCCAACAACCCCAGCTCCTAGCTGCTTTGCGAATGCGGACCCTAACCATGAACGTGATGAAGGGAGACTGCCCAGCTCATACTTACCCTCCGCGAACGCGACTGCCATGTCACTAATGCGGTGAAGGAACTTGACACCAACAAAATCTACAACTTTCCAAAATGCTTCGGGTGGTCTGAAACCTGCTTGAGCCCTTCGAGACCCTGTCCATCACACCAACAAGTCCCAAAATATAACACGGTCCCGCTCAAGGTCTCAAATCAACTCAAATGAATTAACCCAAATTTTCGAATTCCAAACTTACGCCGAACATGTTTAAACAACTCGGAATGACCCCAAATTTTACACACAGGTTATAAATCACCATATAAACCTATTTCAAGGCTCAGAATTCCAAATGGACATCAATAAACAAAAACTTAACTATGAGCCAAACCTATGAACTTCTAAACCTTCAAATTACCAACTTTCGCCAATTAGAGCCAAATCAACCTAGGAATATCCAAATCTAAATTCGGGCATACACCCAAGTCCAAATTCGCTATCCGGACCTAACATAACTATCAAAACTATGATCTGAGATCAAATTCACAAAAGTTAAATTTGGTTAATATTTCCAACTTAAGCTTCCAAACTATGAACTAAGTGTTCCAATTCAATCCAAAACCTTCCCGAAACAAAACCAACCATCCTCGAAAGCCACAAAACAACAAAGAAGCATATAGGAAGTATCAAATAGGGGAACGTGGCTCAAATACATAAAATGACCGGCTGAGTCGTTACATTCTCTCCCTCTTAAACAAACGTTCGTCCACGAACTAGTTTAGAATCATACCCGGGTATCAAAAGGATGAGGGTATCTACTTCACATATCATGATCGGTCTCCCAAGTTGCCTTCTGGACCGGTTGACCTCTCTACTGAACTTTCACCAATGCAATATTCTTCGATCTCAGCTAGCGAACCTACCTATCCAAAATAGCCACCGACTCTTTATCATAAGTGAAATCCTTATCGAATTGCATCAAGCTGAAATATAACACATGTCACGGGTCCTCATAATACTTTCCAAGCATGAAAATATAAAACACCGGATGAACTCTCAGTAAACTGGTGTCAAAGAAAGTTGTAGGCCACCTCATCAACTCTCTCTAGAACCTCAAAAGGACCAATATACCGATGGCTTAGTTTGCCCTTCTTCCCGAACCTCATCACACCCTTCATGGGAAAAACTCTGAGTAGAACCCTCTCACCCACCAGAAATGCCACATCATGAGCCTTCCTATCATCATAACTTTTTTGCCTAGACTGTGCTGTATGAAAACGCTCCTGAATCAATTTCACTTTCTCCAAAGCATCATGAACCAAGTCATTTCCCAATAATATAGCCTCCTCAGGCTCAACCTAACCAATTGGAGAACGACATCACCTCCCATATATGGCATTATACGGAGCCATCTTAATGCTCGACTGGTAGCTGTTGTTATAGGCGAACTCTGCTAACGGTAAGAACTGATCCCATTAGACCCCAAAAACAACGACAAAGGCTCGTAACTTGACCTCGAAGATATGAATAGTACACTCAGACTGTCCGTCCATCTGGGATGAAATGCTGTACTCAGCTCGACCTATGTGCCTAACTCACGCTGCATGGCTCTCCAAAAATACGATATAAACTAAGTGCCTCTATCCGAGATAATAGACACAGGCACACCATGTAGGGAAATAATCTCTTTACGATAAATTTGAGCCAGCTGCTCTGAAGTATAGGTAGTCATGACTGGAATGAAGTGTACTAACTTGGTCGGTCTTTCCACAATGACCCACGCAACATCAAATCTCCTCAAGGTCTGTGGTAGCCTATCCACAAAATATATAATGATAAACTCTCACTTCCACTCCGGTATATCTAGCCTCGAAAGCAAACCACCCGGTCTCTAATGCTTATACTTAACCTGCTGACAGTTCAAATACCATGACACATACTCAACAATATCTTTCTTCATCCTCCACCTCTAATAATACTGTTCAAATCATGGTACATCTTCGTAGCACCCGGAAGAATGGAATACTACGAACTATGGGCCTTCTCAAGAATCAGCTCCTACAACCCATCCACATTAGGCACACAAATCCGGCCGTGAAGCCGCAACACACTATCATCACCAATAGTCACCTCCTTAGCATCACCGTGCTGCACCGTGTCCCTAATGATAAGCAAGTGGGGATCGTCATACTAATGGGCATTGATGCGCTTAAACAAGGACGACCGTGA
The DNA here is from genome assembly GCA_000715115.1 of Nicotiana otophora. Classification (NCBI taxonomy): domain Eukaryota; kingdom Viridiplantae; phylum Streptophyta; class Magnoliopsida; order Solanales; family Solanaceae; genus Nicotiana; species Nicotiana otophora. Next base: position 151,611 of record AWOL01S0029920.1, read on the forward strand.
TACAACATAAGAAAGAACCCGACCAGACTCTAAAATATCCAGCCTCACGATCTGTGGCCAAAGCATGTACATACATCACTAATGGCCTCTCCCCAGCTGGAATGAAAGCACGACTCCCCATGCTGTCCGCCTTCCTACTAAAGGCATCAGCCATCATGTTGGCCTTCCTCGGATGATAAAGAATGGTGATATCATACTCTTTCAATAGATCCAACCACCTCCATTGCCTCAAGTTTAAATCCTTTTGGTTAAATAGGTGTTGAAGACTCTGGTGATCTGTATACACCTCACAAGACATGCCATAAAGATAATGCCTCAAAAGCTTGAGCGCGTGTACAATAGCTGCTAACTCCAAATCATGCACTGGGTAGTTCTTCTCATGAGGCTTCAATTGACGTGAAGCATAGACAATTACCCTACCATCCTATATCAACACACACCCAATGCCAACCCGTGAAGCATCACAGTAGACTATATATGAAACCGATCCCGTAGGCAAAACTAGAGTTGGAGCTATAGTCAAGGAAGTCTTGAGCTTCTAAAAGCTCCCCTCACACTCGTCAGACCACCTGAATGGGGCACCCTTATGATTCAACTTAGTCAATGGGGCTTCGATAGTTGAAAATCCCTCCACGAAGCAGCGATAATACCCAGCCAACCCAAGGAAATTGCGAATCTCTGTAGTGGTGGAAGGTCTGGACCAACTCTAAACTTCCTTAATCTTCTTCGGATCCAACTTAATCCCCTCACTAGACACAACATGACCTAATAAGGCCACCAAATCTAACCAAAACTTGCAATTGGAGAACTTAGTATATAGCTTCTTCTCTCTCGAAGTCAAAAGCACAATCCTTAAGTGTTGCTCATGCTCCTCCTGGTTGCGAGAATACACCAATATATCATCAATAAACATACTGACAAAGGAATCCAGTTATAGATGAAACATGTTGTTCATCAAGTGCATGAAAGATGCTGGGGTATTGGTCAACCCAAAAGACATCACCAAGAACTCATAATGCCGATAATGGGCAGTAAAGGCCGTCTTAGGAATATCTGAATCCCTAATCTTCAACTTAGGGTACCTCGATCTCAAGTCAATCCTCGAGCCTGGCACTCTGAAGTTGATCAAATAAATCATCAGTATGCGACAGTGGATACTTGTTCTTGATAGTGACCTTGTTTAATTTCCTGTAGTCAATACACACTCTCATGGAACCATCCTTCTTCTTCACAAATAGAACCAGAGCATCCCAAGTGAAACACTCGGCCTGATGAAACCTTTATCTAGTGATTCCTGCAACTGTTCCTTTAATTCCTTCAATTTAGCTGGATCCATGCGGTACGGTGGAATAAATATGGTCTGAGTGCCCGGTGCCAAGTCAATGCCAAAATTAATATCCATATCGGGTGGCCTTGTAGGTAGGTCTGCAGGAAAGACATCTAAAAACTCACTCACCATGGGGACTGAATCAATTATGGGATTATCGGCACTCATATCCCTAACAAAGGCTAAGTATGCCAAGCACCCATTCTCAATCATCCATTGAGCCTTCAGAAAAGACACCACTCTACTAGGAACATGACCTAAGGAACCTCTCCACTCCAACATCGGTAACCCCGGTATAACCAACGTCACTGTCTTAGCGTGACAATCAAGAATAGCGTGGTGCAGAGATAACCAATCCATACCCAAAATCACATCAAAGTCTACCATATTAAGCAACAAAATATCAACCCTAGTCTCATAGCCACCAATAGTTACCAAGCAAGAACGATAGACACGGTCCACTACAATAGAATCCCCAACGGGTATAGACACATAAACAAAAGTATCCAGAGAATCGCAAGACATATTCAAATATGAAGCAAACTAGGATGACATATATGAATAAGTAGAACCCGGATAAAAAAAAGATGATGCATCTCCATGATAGATCGGAACAATACTTGTGATGACTGCATCTGATGTAACTGCCCCGGTCCTACCAGGGAAAACATAACAACATGCTTGGCCTCCCCCTCTAGGACGTCCTCTACTCGTCTGACCTCCACCTTTAGCTGGATGTGTAGGTAGAGTAGCAACTGGATCGGGAGCCATAGCCTAAGTACCCTTCTAAGATCCACCCCTCCGAAGTCTGGGACAATCTCTCATAAGGTGCCTAGTATCACCACACTTATAAAACATCATCTATGGGCATGGTTGGTGGTACTGAGTCTGTGCTGGACTACTGGAATAATAGTTGTAGGAACCCCGTGTGGAAGGTGTGCTGATAGATGGCTATCCGATATAAGTGCCCTGGGGTCCCTAGCTAGCTAGAGCACTACGGGTAACCTGAAGCGCTGACTGAACCGGCCGACTAACAAAGCCTCTGCCATGCTGGTCGTAGCTGAAGCTCCAACCTCCTGCCCCACTCTCCTTCCCATGGATATGCTCCAACCTCCTAGAAATCTCCACAACCTAATGGAATGTAGTTTGAGTCTCCAACTCCCATGCCAGATAAGTCCCTCAGTAAACCTACAGATTCTCTCTCTAGTAGTTGAAACCAAGGAAAGTGTATGACGAGATAACTCTGTAAACCTTAAAGCACACTCAGACATAGTCATACATCCCTGTCGCAACTGCTCAAACTCTCTGCACAAATCGTCCCTATGGGTCTGTGGGATAAACTCTCTCAAGAAAAGGTCAAAGAACTGGGACCATGTAAGTGTTGCTGCGCCAACTGGCCTACTTGCCTCATAAGTCTGCCACCATCTGTATGTCGACCGTTTTAGCTGAAAAGTAGTAAGGTTGACCCCACCCGACTCTATCAAACCTATAGTATGAACAATATAGTGACAATGATCCAAGAAACCATGTGCATCCTCAGAAGCCCCTCTACGGAACTGGGGAGGACAAAACTTCTGAAACCTCTCCAAACTCCTCTGCTCCTCTGTCAATACAACTGGCCCTACCTCGAGATGAATTGCAACCACTGACTGCACCGACACAACACTTGATGTCTGATAAGCATGAGCTAACTGCTCTGGGTTATAGGCAGTGGGCCTGTGAAGTAGCTGGTGCGACTGGAATTAACCCTACCTAAGCCAAGCTCCCAAACATACTCATGAAGTGTGCCAAGGTCTCCTGGAGCCATGATGTAGCAATAGGCTGCTCAGGTGCACGCTTGACATGCTCGGGATCCTGATCCTCCACTAGAGCTATAGGAGGATCAACAGTTGTTGCTCTAGCTTTAGCACGTGCCCCTCCTCGGCCTCTATCTCGGCCTCAGACCTTTGTAGCTTTAGTAGGGGGAGCTGGTGTCTGCTCAGCTGATCCAACAGAATGTATCCTCAACATTTGTGAGAGAATAGAAGAGTAAAGATTCAAACTTCGATTAAACAAATCCACACGATAAAGAATGAAAGAAAGAGAAGTTTCCTAACATTTTGGTAGCCTCTCGAAGGTAAGTACAGACGTCTCCGTACCGATCCGCAAGACTCTACTAATCTTGCTCGTGACTTGTAGAACCTATTAACCTAGAGCTGTGATACCAACTTGTCACGACCCAAATCCCACCATATGGGTTGTGATAACACCAAGTCTCAAAATATAGGTAAGCTGATCACTTTTTTTTAAATCAACAAAATATAATATAATAAAATAGAGTTTAATATAAAAGCAAAAAATAGAATCAATACTAGTCAAAAGTGGCAATACTCCAACACCCCCCAGAACTAGGTAGTACAGAGTCACGAGCTTTAACTGATTACATAAGAATATTTCAAAATATTATAATGTTCAGATATAAAAATGACAGTATCAATATAAGGATGGGACTTCAAGGGACGACGACAACTAATGCAACTCTACCTTGAATCCTTGCGGTCAAAGAAGGCTCTCACTGCCTAGGTCCACTACCTCCAACAACTGAATCTGCACACAAATATGCGAAAGCAAAGTATGAGTACACCATGGTCGGTACCCAGTAAGTATCAAGACTAACCTCGCTGAAATAGTGATGAGGTTCAAGTCATGTGATACTCACTAGTCAAAATAACATGTACAATATATCAAAGACTAGCAACAGAAAGTATAGCAGAAAAATAATAACAATAATCTCATCAGAACAGGTGATAACAATTCAATGCAACTAAAGGCTCAGTTTCAAAAACAATTCATCAAATGGAAATGCACACATATGGAACCTCATTCCCAAATTATCAATCACACTCGTACGGCAAAGATCTCGTGCCACAACATAAATCACACTCGCATGGCAAAGACCTTGTGCCACAGTATAAATCACACTCGCACGGCAAATAACTTGTGCCTCAATATAAATTACACTCGCACGGTAAAGACCTCTTGCCACAATATAAATTACACTCGGCAAAGACCTCGTGCCTTAATATAAATGATACTCTCAAGAAAAAGACCTCGTGACATAATATAAACACATTAGCACGACAAAGACCTCGTGCCACAATATAAATCACATTCGCACGACATAAACCTCGTACCAACACCCAAAATAATCCGCCCAACATGTCTACATGTGCCACAATAATCACAAGACAGTAATACCAAAGTTTAAAAAGGTTATGAGTTCATAATTTATCAACAAGGTGCACATGGACATGAAAGTAGTAAAATGTGAATGGGTATTTAATATAACAATAACTAATACGGATAAAACAAGTGTGGTGATCATGTTCACATAGCCACTAAGTGATTAATTATATTTCATATATCCTCAAATCAAGGCATATTAATAGTCTAAGGTCTGGTCCCGTCATAAGACATACATAACACCCGTCTATACGCTCGTCACCTCATGTACACGTCGCTTTTCACATAACACAAATAGGCAATTAAGGCCAAATCCTAAGAGGAATTCCCCCACACAAGGTTAGACAAGTACCTACCTCAAGCAAACAAAATCAATACTCTAAAAAGGCCTTGCCTCCCTAATACGCTCCCGAACGGGTTAAATCTAGCAAAAAAACAACTCAATAATATCAAATAAGTCTATAGAAATTGATTCCAAGTAATAAAGCTCCGATCTTTATCAATAATTAGAATGTCAACCAAAAGGTCGACCCCGAGCCCGCTTCCTGAAACCTGACAAAGTCACAAATCCTTAACACCCATTTAATTACGAGTCCAACCATTTCATCCGAATTCGACTCCGAATTAGGGTTCAAATCCCTATTTTTCATTTTAGAAAAGTTTTGCCATAACCCCTAATTTTCTCCACTTAGATTCACCAACCAAATGCTAATATCAAGGATAGAATCATGAATAATAATTAAATCCGAGTTAAGAACACTAACCCCAATCCAAGTCTTGACAATTGCCTAACTAATGGCCCAAAATCGAGCTCCCACTTTCAAAATATGATAAAATTACTTAAACCCTTGAAAATAGAGTACTTAAGTTTGCCAGGGGTTCCCTTCCCGAATGCGGCACATGCCTCGCATTCGTGAATCACAAGAAATGACTGCCTAAAAATCTACCTTCGCGTTCGCGGACATCACCTCGTGAATGTGATGAAGAATCCACCTGACCCCACGTGAACGCAACCAACAGCTCGCGAACTTGTAGGTTAACCACTCCTAGCTCCCAGCTGCTTCATGAACGCGGACCCCAACCGCGAACGCATTGAAGGGTGACGGTGCAGCTCACACTTACCCTCCACTAACGCGACTGCCATATCACGAAAGCGATGAAGGAACGTGACACTAGCAAAATTTGCAACTTTTCAAAATGCTCCGGATGGTCTGAAATCTACTCGAGTCCCTCAGGACCCCGTCCAATCACACCAACAAGTCCCAAAACATAAAATGGACTAACTCGATGCCTCAAATCACTCAAACTAACATCAAAACCACGAATTACACATTAATTCAAGCTTAATGAACTAATCCAAATTTCCGAATTCCAAACTTACGCCGAACATGTCTAAACTCGGAATGATCCCAAATTTTACACACAATTCATAAATCACCATACGAACCTATTCCAAGGCTCAAAATTCCAAACGGACATCGATAACCACAAGTTCAACTACTAGTCAAACCTATGAACTTCTAAACCTTTAAATAGCCAACATTCACCAATTAGAGCCAAATCAACCTAGAAACCTCCATATCCAAATTCGGGCATATGCCCAAGTCCAAAATATAATCTACAAGAGGACTTGTGTTTAGGAAGCTTATTACCTTTCTTAACTTATATTTTTCTCTCCCTAACATTAGTGAGGTTAAGGTTATCTTTATTTAACTATCATGATTTGTTTCTAGAGATTAAGTCATTCTATCGACTGTGCAAGACCTCTAGCTTGTTAATACATTTATACATAACAATCAATAGGAGATTACACTTCTTGTCTTATATACAATACAAGTTTCCCGGAGCTCTACTCATTTCTAGGGAATATCCATGTAGGACAACTATGACTAGCTTAAAACTTATCTATATTAATGTGATGAACTTATAAATAACCTTAATGTGTTGACAAAGAGCATACGCAAGAACTTGTCCCCTTGAATCTCTTATAAGGGATATGTGACTTATGAAATCATGCCGAAAGAAGGAAGGAAGACCTTACATACCTCAACCGTAGCTGTTCTTCACGATACCACAAGCGACTCACCAATACTCTAGTCAACAAGATGAAAACATAGCTTTTATCAATATTAAGAACATATTGATAGCCGACGAGCGGCAAGCTTGCTTATACAAAATATAGCAGCTCGTCCCCTACTTCTTTCTACTTTCCTCAAGCCCTTGACAACAACAAAAATAGAATAAAGACATTATTTACATCATATCCAAGCTATTCCACCTATTTCCATCCACAACACATAAACAACATGGCTTCAAAACAGTCCACTACAACACAACACGACCTTTGTCTCATGAGTTCTTAATCAAACAACACTTCAAAGACTTCATTAAACTCTTATACATATAGGAGAGGGTGATTCTTACCTTTAATGCACGAAATCAGCCCCCTTATACCTTGCTTCAACTTGAAGTATCTTCAATCATACCACAACAAGGGAAGAACAAGTTTTCTCTTACACTTGTATGATTTCCAAGGGAAAAACCACTTGGATTTCCTGTAGAACATTACTTGAATGGTAGGATAAGGTCTTGGGAGCTTTTTATGAGCTTAGGGTTCAGTTTTAAGCGAAGAATGAGGTGAGGAAAGGGCATCATCGCTTTTATAGGAAGGTAGAACATTCCATCGCATATGTGGGTCCCAATGGGGTTGTCTGCATAGTCTCACAAAAATATGAATATCTCTCTACTCCGACTTTGTATCCACGAATGGTTTATACATTGGAAATGAGACTTGTATACCATCCATATGGTGGGTTGATGACCCTATAAATACAAGTATATTAGGAGAAAAGCTAAGTGAAATTTGACCCAAATTTTAGTAAACTTGTAAACGTAACTTGCGATAACTTTTGTCGACTTTTGTTTTATAACTTGCTTGACTTGAAATATTAACATAAGAATATTATATGATTCAAATAACTCATGACATGACCATATTAACATCTTAAATACTCCTAGTTTTACTCTGAAAGTACGGGTTATAACATTCCCAATTTGCCGACTTTGACAAACTTATTTTCTTCACTTTGTTTAGCCTCCAATCTTTACGACACTTACTTATCACTTGCTTAAACATCATAAAACACTTGTACCCTTAAATATAACCTTATTCTCCTAGCTTACATCGATTAACTTATGACGCACTTGACATATGGAAATACGGGGTGTAACATTAGCTCACTCACAACACAAACTGCATAAAGGTGCACAATGTAAGCATGAGCTTAAGTACTTGTAAAATCAAAAGTAAATTTTTCTTGTACTTACATACACTAACTTATGACTAACATGAGATACAAAGGTACGTGGTGTAACATCCTCTCCCCTTTAGAAACAGTCGTCCTCGAATGTTAGACTCAATATGTCTAACTTCCTCGTGACTATCATCCTTATCTAAAGCCTTATATTTACAAATGTTACTCACTTATAGTTACGGATTCAATCCCGCTGCTCATTCTCTTTGGTTTAAGCCTAGTTAACACGTTCTTATCCCACTTATTATTTGCAAAATGAGCTCCTTCTTGACCCTCACCAGGATCTTATGCTAGAAGTCATCATCCTACTTATCAAACTTTCTAACGTATAAACCTTTACTAATGGTTATCATTTTCCTTGTCATGATCATTGCTTAGTAATCTTACCATGTCTAGGTCACTTGGTTCTTACTATGATTTACATCTTATCTCGGGAGTTCTAGGGTCTCTGGGCAATTACTGGATTAATTATTTTATTTAACCTTTCTACCTCTTAATGATACTTCACTATGAGTCATCTTGGATACGAAATTCTATCTCCATTACTAATAGAGTTAACTACATCTTCTAACATCATACTTGATATATAAAGGCTCACTAACATATTAGTAACATACCTAAATGCCTCTCAGAACGGGGCTCGAGGTCCCACTTATCTCCCAATGCAAAAATCTAATTATGGTATCCTCTCGAGCCTGATTCTCCCCTTCTACCTCTACCACGCTGAAACGAAGGTACTGTAAGGCCCTGTAAAATTCTATCTAGAATTCAGGGTTTCGTGGTGCCGAGGTAGGCTAACGTGTTCGAATGTTATAGATAAGGTACAGACCTTTTGGGTTGTGCAATGCATTGGGGAGTTAGAAGAATAATATTTGCAGAATATGGCATTTCTGCAGTCCACTATACGACCGCAAAACCACTCTACAGACTGCAGATCTGCCGCAGAGTACAACAGAAGCAAAGCTAATTTTTGGAGGTCTTTTTGCGGTCCATTATTCGACCGCATAATCATTTTGCGGGCCACACTTCCATCACAGATTCAAATGAGAAATTCTAGATGGAGATTATGCGACGTGTTAGGCATCTGCATAGCTGTTCTACGGGCCGCAGAATGGCCGCAAACTTGCACAGACCAGCCCAATTTTGGAGGTCAATTTCGTTGTCCCTTTTGCAGACTGCATACCTGATCTGCGACATACTTTGCAACCGCATAGCTGAGTTCGGAGGGTCTATTTTGTGATTTTATAACTCGACCCCATTTTGATTAAAAGCCATTGGGGCTCATTTAGAAGGCAAAAATTAGGCATTTTTAGAGAAGGGGAGAGCTAACTAGAGAGAAAAAGGTAGGCTTAATCACTTCAACACTCCACTCTTTGACCAAGCCTTGGGAATTCAACAAAGGAAGCTTGCAACTCTTCTTCTAAGAGGTAAGGTTCCATACCCTATTCCTCAATTTCAAATTTGGGCAAAAGATGGGTAATGTGGAGTGTGATTCTTGGGGATAAGAGTTGTTCTTTGTGCGTGCATGTACCAATAAAGGTTGTATGGAGGTCATTGAACTACTATGGGTAAACTCTTGGTATTGGATTGGTTGTGGGATGAAGGAGATCCTATAAAAGAACCTTGTAATCAAATTGCACACCTAGTGCTTGATAAGATGCCTAAATGGGCTAAACCCATAAACCTCTCCCTAATTATGGTTCAATTTTGTCATGTCTCTAATTAGACTGAAGTCGCTAGGAGTTTTGGAATGTTGTAGTAATTTAAAGAAAGCTCAAGCGAGGTATGTTGTCTAAACTTCTCTTGTAGAGTCGAATTCCATGATGGTCTCTTAAGTTTCAGGTGTGATTGGCCCAAGTTCTTATTTCTCATGTTCCGAGTCACTCCTAATAAATTCAATTATTCCAAATAAGCTTTGTGTCGAAAGATATATGCTCAAGATGTGTTCCCATTTTCCCCTATCATATTAAGTTCTCCTTCGGGAATGTATTCAAGTATGACCAATGTATCAAAATGTTGTGATTAAAATCATATTACAATTGCAAGTTATTATGCGTAAATTTTGAAGAAAAACTCAATGTGCTTAAGATTCCTATTGCTCGTATACATACTTTAAGTCTTGATTTCAAATTATCTTATTGTTGATAACCTATGATGATGCTTGAAAGTGAAAGAAGTGAGTATGAGATATAAAATGTGGCCATCGTGCCAAGAATAAAAAAATTACACTTGTGGCCAATAGTGCCAATGAAATTAAAGGATGTGGGAAAGATTATGAAATGAGCTTTAACTCCTTTGTATAATAGATGTTTTGGAAGTATCGTTTAGTCACTAAGGAAGGGTAGGTTGAAATAACCTAATCCCGAAACTACACATGCCAGTGTAAGAGTGATTGAGGGGTAAATCCCCATACTAATGTGTTGGGATTATTCCCCTTAATTGGGATGCGATGATTGCTAGCGGAAGATGATGTTGACCCATATGGCATTGTGGTGAGACGGCTTAGCCGATCGGGACTGTTACAACCCATGTTTTCGTACGTATGAGTCATCATAAGTCAATTGAAGTAAGCTCAGAAAT